>BOPN01000228.1:85000-90000 GCA_017312705.2 Penaeus japonicus
CTTCTGGTTTAATATATTCATAATATGTATGTTGCCATACATAAGTTACTTTATCACCAAAGACTCTTAATTTTATTTTATTTGTAACCATCACCAGAGGTCCTTAGAGTTGGTCAGTTGACACTCACTTCTCTAACCTAATCTTTATCTCCTCACAAGAGCCTGGGGAGATCGTGGCATCAGCTTTCAGAAATGGAGTGACTCCTGTTTTTGGTTATACTGGTATAGTTATACCTTGGATTCTTTACCTGAAACCCTTTTTTTCTATCTCCATCTCGCCCATCTTTGTAGTTTGCGTATCACATCGTTAGTGATATGTAAACAGCGAGTCTTTGGCGAGTTTGTATGAGATTCCGTCTCCTCTCTCTTCTCTGACCTTCGTCTCTATCTCCTCACAAGAGCCAGAGGAGAACGTGGTGTCGGTTGCGAGAGGTGGAGTGAAGCTCTTTTGTTTTAAGTGTTTTCTTTTTCCTTTCAGATTCATTTAGGATCTTCATTGTTATTCTTTGTTTGTTTATCTTTTTTTCGGGTTTTCTTCGGTCTACTCTGGATCGTCTGGATTCCTATTCCGGTAGTTGTATATTGTCAGTGGTTTCCGCAAGGTAAGTGGTATAATTCGAACAGGACATATTGTTATATGTTCATGATTTTTGGTAGTTGTTATCTTCATGTTTTAGCTTCCATATTTTCTGCTAGAGTATGGATTTTTATGATAATTGTTGGATATTGTAGTGGCGTGCATGTTGCAGCTGATGTGGGTATATTTGGGCAATTGGTGCTCCTGATGCCTCTTATGGCGTTTTAATTGGACTGTTTGAAGAGTTAGATTTGTTTTTGATGGCAGTGTTCATTGGGACCGAGAAATTCCATGCTGGGTGTGGGATTAGGGACTTATATAGTAGTTAGATCTTTTCGGTGCAGCCGCTAAATCTTTTGCATTTTTGTAGTTGGATTTTGGCAGTTTTGACTCTCTCTTTAACATGATTTGAAGTCCCTCTGTTGGTGAGCCTGAGGCCCAGCATCTTTCCTTTTTGCATGAATGGTGTTTAGACGTTGTTTATGGTTATTGGCAAGGACGATAGTTTGGCGGCTTAGATCATTTCGAATTTGGTTGTGTTTGTTTTGATTTTCCACCGGTTTTCATACTCGTTGATGTTTCTTATGGCGCTGTGAGTTTGCAGAGTCATTATTATCTTTGACCTACTTGGATGCGTCACTATTTGTGTGATGTTATCGGCATAACACACGTAGTTGTGCTGATGCTTTGAGGTGTATAAAATGTACAACGTTGGGGATAATATACTCCCTCGGAAGACACCACTCAATAGGCTTATTGGTTCTCCAAGATGTTCTCCAAGCCTAATTTCGGCAACTTCCTGTTAGAAGCTACATGTTTTGGCAACACACGTAAGAGAAGGTACGTTGATTTAGAGTTGTGTTTTGTGGTCATCATGCCAAACCATTGGATGCACTAACATCCCCTTTAGTATTGGTATGGCAATGCTTTCTGTCAGTCAGTGCCTTCGCTATTTGTTCGTATGATTTGCTGATGTTGCTCGCTTCCTAAAAGCCATATTGGCTGTCGCCTTTATGCTTTTATCTCATGATTGTGCGTTTGAATGATTATATTTTCCAATAGCTTTCCAGAGATTTCGAGTAATGAGATCGGTCAAAAGTTTTCCACTATATTTGCTGGTTTTCCTGGTTTTGGAATAAGACGGATTATTGCTATATTTGGTGATCATGTTGTTTGGGAGGCTAGTAAGATCGGTTTTGTTTATCTTACACTTTCCTGGAGCTTTGTTTTTCATTTCTGTTATTGCCGTTTTGACATCACTATTTGTTATCATATGCGCGATGACTACGCCTCACTGGCTCAATGACATGATGGTTTGTATGGCACCAATGGTTTAAATCTCTAGGCTTCTCAGAAGACCTTGGAACGTATCGAACTGTTGATTTTCGCCATTCGTTATTTGGAATGCTTTGGTCTAATATTTGTTATATGCATCATCGAATATTTTGTTGTTCTGAGGGTCATATATGTATGGGCAGTGTGGGTTGTTGTTACCCATAAGCTTGTGCAGTTTCCTCCAAAATGTTGCAGGGTCTCTCGTGTACATAGACAATTCACTAGGTCAACTTTTCTTCGATGCCATTATATTATCTTATCGTTCTGATCGCCACTAAATTACTGTATCGCCTTCTTGGGCCATTTTCATTCCATCGTGTTTCTACTCAGGCTTGCTGCTTTGGTATATTGCATTTTGATGTTGTTTAGTTGTTCATTTTTTTGATGATGCGGTATAGTTTTGTAGGAATGCTCTGTTCTTTAGCACACCTCGTTTCTTTGAACCAGGTTGCCGTTGCCTTGTCTATTTCTCTGTGAATTTTTGGGTTTTGTTGCTGGAAAGGGGTGTTGCTTTAGATATTTTGAGATGATCCCTAGTCAAATTTCTGCAATTCAGCTTGTGTGGCGTTGAGATCATGATTGGTGCTGTCGAGGGCGTAAGCTAAATTGGAATATGGTCGCTTGTGGTTATATCATCTGGTGTTGTGAGTGTGCTTAAAGTACCATATTTATTGGTGATGAGTATGTCGCGGGTTGAGGCAGAGTTGTTATTGATGAAGGTGGGAAATTGTGGCTCGATTATTATCGTTCGCCCTTGATTAACATATTTGGCAAGTCTGTTGCCAACCTGATTGTTGTCGTTATTGCCCAATATTATGTGGCGAACATTGAGGTCTCCTGCTAAGTATAATGGCTTGTTTGTTCTTAACAGGAGCATTATGTCGGCCTCTGGCATATATGGTCTTCTTGGGGGTAAATATGCACTGTAAATAGTAGGGGCTGTGTCGGTATCGATTTCTATACCCAAGAATTCAGATTAAAAATCATCAATAACTTTGTGGTTTATATTTCTTCTTGTGGTATTTGCAACTCCTTCACTATGTTCGCCTGTTTTGTTGCTCTGGTAAATATTGTATAGGAATATCTTTATTCTTCCTATGTCTTTCAGGCTGTAACTATTTGTTTGTATGATATTCAGGTCAAATATCCTAAGGCGGCTAGATGAGTTCATTTGTTCTTGTCCTGTTAGAACAACGTTGTTGTTTCCTCTAATTACTACATTACTTATTTTTTGCGCTCTCGTCTGGCCTTTCTCTTGTTTCTTTCAACCCGCTCCTTATTTATTGATATTCCTCCTCTCTTCAATTATATTTGGCGTTATTTCAATGTCTCCGTGTTGGAGATGTGTTAGGATCCTCACGTCTATCTCTAGTGTGTGATATGCGGGGTTGCTGTATATGTATTTTATTATCTTTCTTATGTCCTCTCTGATTGATTTTCGGCTGCTTTGCTGAGGTTTTGGTATCGTAAGCAAACAGCCGGAGGCCTAGCGTTTTTGGATCTGATGGTATTCCATATGGGAGTGTGCTGCTGCTTAAGTTGTTTGGTTGTTCTTTTTTTTTTTTTTTCTTGGTTTGCTCCCTTGTTATTATTGGTGATGAATTTTGTTTTGCGGCAAGGTGTGTTGGTTCTACTGGTGGAGGGTAGGCTAGCTATTGTGGTTGTACATCATCGGTTGTAATTTCCTGCTCCTCCATACCTTCAGACACACTAAGAACCCTGTCATGTTGGTCTAGAGCCTTGTGGTGTGAAAGTAGGCTCTCTTGTGAAGAGGCAACTTCCCTGCTTGTGTAGGGGTGAGGTTGAGGGGGAGCAATAACCCTTAGGATGCCTGCTGAGTCAACATCTGACTCTAGTCTGACCTCTGGGAGTCCTGCTCTCCTCAGACCTCTGTTTGCCACTGTATTGTAATCACTGCCGGGCTCTCTAAGACAGGTCAGGTGGGCATTGATTAGGACGGTTAGAATTTCTAGAGACACATTGTTTGTTAGTTGGATAATTAGTTGAGGTGATGCAGGTGTGGCCTCTTTTATTGAATTTATGGTCGTATCTTTCGTGGTGGACAGGGTTTGGTTGATTGCTGTCTCTGCTACCATGCTGTATGTTTTATTCTCCGTTATGATAGCCTTCTCATTCTTCTTTTCCTCTGTCTCTTTGATGATTGTTTGTCTTTCGGAACATTTGTTTGCTAAGGTGCGGTGAATGCCACCACATCTGAGGCACTTTTTCACGGTGTTGTTACACTCTGTGTGGATGTGACCCAAGTCTCCACACTCTGAGCAGTATTTCTTATCTTTGTTCAGGCACTTGCTTTTTGTTATGTGTGTGCATTCATAACAGTGCATACATTGGTTGATTGCTGCCTGGGCGTAATCATGATCCCGTCTCTTTTTATTTTATTGGCGCTGGTGATGGAGCTGATCCTTACTTTGATGTAGTTAACGGTAGTCATGACGTACACGTTATTTACTTTGGTGTGGGGGTTATTTCTCTTGATCTCTCAGGCAATTGCGTTAGGGTGCTTGGTCATAATACTCTCGTCCACATCCTATAGGACTAGAGTATGTTTTGCCCTCTTGTCTGGTGAGAGTACTGGGTAGCCTTACTTCAGTTATAGCTCTCGCTTTGTGTCGTTATCGAAAATCTTGCTCTCGTCGTTTTTGGTTTCTACTTGGGCTACACAACCCGGAAGGGGACCTATCCCCATCCTACACACTAGGAGTTGGAGGCTTATAGAGGCCTCCTGTGGCCCTAGCCTACGCCCACACTCCTACCTAGCGGAGTGACGCAGACCCGTTACATGCCAGGAGAATCATGGCTCAACACGTAGAAGCACTCCCTGGTCCGAAGCCTACTACAAGAGGGATTGGAGCTGCACTCCTTGTCAGGACGAATGAAGGGGAGGTCACCCCTGCAGGTCCTTCCAAGTGCCAGAAGAAGCGAGGAGCTGGCGAGAAAGAGAGAAAGGCAAACAAAAAGTCAGCCCTTGCAATTTATATCACAAATCAACAGTAAGCTGACGGGCGCCGAGGAGGGGTGATATAAATTGTCAAGGGTAGTGTTCAGCAGAAGTGTGCTAACTGCCAGA
>BOPN01000228.1:120000-130000 GCA_017312705.2 Penaeus japonicus
CTGGGAAAGGAATTTTGGAGGATGGAATAAGCACAGGAGAGGAAGGACGGATATAAAGAAAGGGGGTTATTGGGAAAAGGGGGGTTAAAAAAGGGAGAGTGAAGGGCACGGAGAAAAGAAATAGGGAATGTTGGGGGAGGAAAAAAAGAGGAAAAGAAATGGTTGAGAGGAAGAGGGGAATGCCAGGAACGGGATAATTCATAAAGAGGGTGAAATATAAGAATATTGGGGGAAGCGAGAGATGAATGGAAATGGAGAAGAACATGGAAGAAGATGACGAAGAGAAAGGGGCAGGAATGCTTTGTGGAGGAAATGGAAATAAGGAAATACAGTAGAAGACAAAGAGAAATTGGTGGAGCATGAGGATGGTAAAAGACAATGAAAAGCTATAGAAGCATGAGACATTCTAACTAAAATTAAGTATCAATTAATAAGAAATTGTATAACACAAGTGTTTTGCAAACTATCGGGCCATGAAATATTCCGTTGGGAGGCCACAGACACTTATTAGCAATGTACCACTGTAAAATAATGAATAAATAAATAAACAAATATAATGCCTGCTTCCTGCTGGTTCCGGCATCTTACCTCTTTTATTATTACTATTATTACACACACACACACACACACACATATACATACATATATATATACATATATATATATATATATATATATATATATATATATATATATATATATATATATATATATACATACATACATATATTTTTTCTTTCTTTCTTTTTTTCTTTCTTTTTCTTTTCTTTTTTTCATTTTTCTTTTTTTTTCTTTTTTTACATATAACAAGTTTATGTAGACACATTGTAAATATAGATAAATAGAGAGAGAAAGAGAGAGAGAGTGAGAGAATAAGAATAAACAGTGTTTCAGTTATAAAAAATGATATATAGGATATTAAAAATATATATATATATATATATTTATATATATATATATATATATATATGTATATATATATATATATATATATATATATATATATATATATATATATATATATATATATAAATCGAATGGTCAATCTCAACAAAGGACAAATACAATAGAAATAAAATCCTCCCCCCCCTCCTCTCCTTCGCCATCCAGCCCTAATCCTTCTCGCCAAAGTTACGACAAAAACAAAGGGTGATATTTCTTAAGCAAATTTGAATCTACCTGCGGAATATTTTGGTTACCGAGAGAAGTGTCTGAGCGAGCCGGAACAGACGGCGCGATTGAATACAAATAACAAAGATTCTCCCCTTTGTAAATACATAACACTGCAATCTACCTATCTTTATGGTATATCTGTCTAACACTTTATGTATCTATCTAGCAATCTACTTTAATTACCTATCTATATATTTGTCATCTTTTATAATAATTCTCTCAATATCTCTTTCTATCTACCTACCTATTTATTTGTGCGTGCGTGCGTGCGTTCACATGAGCGTGCTTGTGTGTGCGTATGTGTGTGTGTGTGTGTGTGTGTGTGTGTGTGTGTGTTAGAGTGTTTCTGTGTCTTTTGTGTGTGTGTGTGTATTCGTGTACATTTATGTCTCTATGCACGTGCATGACTGTACATAAGTATATTTGTTTACTTCATTTATAAAGATCAAAACACTCTATATTCAAAGTACCTTCTAAAAAAATACATTTACAAGGAAATAGTGGATGTTAATCTACACAAAGGGGAGTAGATTGGCGCAGGAGAGTACGTACAGGCAGAAAAGGGATAGAAGAGGCTAATGAAAATAGAGGGAACGATGGAACGAAGGGTGAAAAGGGAACCGAAGGGAAAATAAAGGAAAGGAAGGAAGAACCAACGAGCAAGAATGTACAGGACATTGCCTGTGTATACGTCCAACGTTGGAGACGACATGGGTAGAAATAATCCAATATTGAGACTTCGAGGTTATTCAAACTAGACCGTTATATCTATTGGTATGTGTGTATATCTATGATAGCTGTGTCTTGGTTTGCATACGTGAATCGATTATACATGTGTATATGTTTATGGTCTATTTTATATAAGAGATTATTGTGTCTGTGCGTGTGTTTGTTTGTTTATATGTTAGTGTATACACGCGCGCGAGCGTGTATGTGTGTGTGTGTTTGTGTGTGTGTGAGTGAGAGCTAGCGAGTCTTTGGATGTAAGCCAGTGGTTCATGCTCCTGAAAGTATGCGCGTTTATATATACAATTTTCTGCGCATCTGCCTGTGGACTAAGAGTGAATCCACCCATGGTGTTTGTGCCCTTGCTGACCTGCACCCCCCCCCCCCCCCCCATCAGCTGCCTCCGTGTCAGTCCTCGTCCCGGGAATCTTCCCTTTGTTTTCACCTTGCCGAAGTGAGACACTGTTTTATTGCTCTCTGTTGTCTGGAAAGTATTGACTTCCCGGTAGCGAAAACTTTGTCCAAAAGGGAGAGGCCAAAGGACGAAGGGAAAACGAGCAACAACAACAACAAACAGAACAGAAAAGTATGAAATATTAAAGAGAGTAACAATAAGTCTTCGCAGAAAAAGAATACAAATAAGCTAAGAATGACTGAAAAAAAAGAAAGAAAAAATAACAAGACAACCAAGAAAGAAAACAAACATATTTAGAAAATACGAGAAAAAAGTATCAGCATTAAGATAGTTTCAAGGGGTATAACATAAAAGAAAACACCTACGCAGTATTGAATAATAGAAACCTGAGCTACCGAGAAAAAAGAACATCGACAAAAAATAAGCGATAGTTGTCATGTACCGATCGTACTGAAAGTTCATAGGTTCTTATACGAAAAGGTATCAAATGACCCTTCTGTTTATCTGTTAACCCGGACAACTATAAAGCAGTAGTTATATGTATGGGCGTATGCGTATACTTAAATAGATATACAGTATATTTTTTTTTTTCTGTTTCTCCATCTTTATATATCTCTCTGCCAATCTATCTATTCTCTTTGTATGTCTGTCTGTCTGTTGTCTGTATGCCTGTCTCTCTCTCGTCTGGAAATATGTCTGTGCGATTGTCTATTTGTTCTCTCTCTCTCCCATTATCTCTTTCCCCGTCAAGTTCTTTTTAACCCATACCCATGTGTGTATGTGTGTGTTTGTATGTGTGTGTGTGTGTGTTTGTGTGTGTGTGTGTATGTGTGTGTGTATGTGTGTTTGTGTGTGTGTGTGTATGTGTGTGTGTGTGTGTGTGTGTGTGTGTGTGTGTGTTTGTGTGTGTGTGTCTATGTGTGTGTGTGTATGTGTGTGTGTGTGTATGTGTGTTTGTGTATGTGTGTATGTGTGTGTGTGTGTGTGTGTATGTCTGCGTGTGTGTATACGGACACATATGTACGCAGACTCACATTCAAACACTTACAGGGAATATAATCTCCAAAAGTAGAACGGTATTAACTCTACGGCCCTACACGCCTAGTTTCATTTACATCAGCTGCGTTATGGGGTGGGAGGAGAAAAGTGAGCATTAATTTTTCTTTCTCTTCCTTGATGAAATTATGTTTTTATGTCCACCAGCTACTGTACACTAGGACGCGTATCCAGAAGTGTGTTTTATAAAGATATAGAGTGACAATACCGACAGAGCTGTATGAACGCCTTTTAAGGAAGAAGAGCGTCAGGGTGGCATCGTGTATTCAGTGTATACTTTATGGTTATGAATGGTCGCTATCTCGCCGCGTGAGGAGATATATCTCGGATTAAGGAGATTAAGGAGACAGACACTAAATGTAAGAGAGAATAGGAAATGTCTGGAAAAGAAGAGTAATTCTTAGAAATACGAAGAAACGAGACGGGACGGAAATAGACAACGAAGTCACTAAGTGGCCAGAAGGGAGAATGGTTACTTAGGAGAAATTCGAAAAACGAGTAGAAATAAATCACAAAACTTACGAAAATTGAAAAGAAATATGTGTAAAGCACATGTAAAACAGAGATGCGAAGTCTAGATAGAATAAAAATAAAAACAGAAGATTTAGAAGAAGACAAAGAAAGAGCCTGGAGAAAATAAAATAAGGAAAGGATAAAGTTGCAGCTTGATATCACTCTCTGGGATATCTCTCGCTCTCTGTCTGACGGAGAAGAGTTGAGTAGCTTTTCACGGCTCGAATTACTTTCATTAGAGGAAAAGTTTCGAGGACACTTGGGCAGAGAGTATAAGAAGAGGAAGGATTTCAGTTGTAAGGAGGATGGCTTAATGGGGGAGAAAAATATAAAGTTGAAAGTAAAAGTAAAAGAAAAATAAGTTCACATCAATCGCCATATACACAATACTAATGATGATAGTATACAGAGAGTGAGATAGAGAGAGGGGAAAGTTTACTGTATTATATATGATAAGATATTCGTTTGTAAAGAAAAAAAGTGAAATGCTACTGATATCAAAATACTAAACTAACCAATTCTTTAAACTTTATACATCCTATCCTGACGTATATCGATCAAATGTATAGTATGGCTTTTCCCCAAGGAGAGATTAGATACCAGTCGTTAATGGAAAAGACCGGCAACTCAGCCTCTCTCTCTCTCTCTCTTTCTATCTATCTCTCGCTCTTTCTCTCCTCCCCGCGATCTGTCTCTCTCTTTCTCTATATATATATTTCTCTCTGTGTGTCTCTTTATCTCTCTCTCTCTCTCTCTTTCCCTGTATTTATTTTCAATCCATACCTCTCTTCCATCTATCCTCTGCCTTCACCCAGTCATCCCCTTCTCCACCCTCCACCATCATAATCCTCTCGATTCTCTCCAACTATCCCTCTAGCCTCTAACTATCTTCCCCTCTTTACTCTTCCATTTATCCTGCCCTTCCATTTAACTATCAATCTATTTCGAGCCTTTCCCCTATCATCTGGCTACCTATACTCTCCCTCTAAACCACAAAACACCCTACCCCTATCCTCCAGCCATCTTCCCTTCTCCACCTATTCTCTTATACTCACCCTCTTACCCATCTCCTACCTTTGTTCCCTCCACCTTTCTTTCGTCCTCTTTCTCTCAATCTTTCTCCCATCTCCACCATTCCCCACTATCGTCGTCCTTCCTCCTCCATCTTCTCCTCCACGCCAACCTTTTATTTTTATTTTCCTCGTTCCCCTCTTCCCTTTATCTCCCTACCCTTTCCATCCACCCCTTCCCCCTTCCCATCCCGTTCTTCCTTCCACCCATGTCGTTCCCCCTACCTCTGTCTTACCCTCCCGTATGTATCCCCCAACCCTACATCACCCCCCCCCCCTAGCAATACCACTCTTTACCCCTCCTTTACCCCCCCCCTCTACCCCTCCTTCTAACCATCCCTCTACCCCTTCTTCTAACCATTCCCTGTTCTCCACCAACTGACCACCATTCCATAATCATCATTCTACCATCCCACATCTTCAACAGGAAACCGCCCGACGCGACAGCAAAAGCCCTTTTCCTGTCTGCTTGCTTTCGGAATTCGCTTCGAGAAATTAAGTGAAAATAATGTGCTGCAGTTATAGCCCTGATAAACTCCCTCTCTGGCGTCTGTGCCTGACCCCGCGCCCCTTTTAATGGGTCGTGAGCGCGTCTCGCCAGCGACCCCTTGGCGTGGGAAAGCGAAGGAGAGAGAGAGGCAGCCGAGGATGGAAGTCTGTCGGGAGAAGCAGGAAGGAAAGGAGAATGACATGAGAAAGCTCTCCCGTGTACCCATTTTACGAGAGTTCCTGTAGGGAGGTAAAGCTGAGGTTTAAATTTCACTTCTGGAGACGAACGCACATGCACTCGGTCTGTCACACACAAACACATGTAGAAACACACACATGCACTCATACATACATATGCATATTCTCTTTCTCTTAATCTGTCTGTCTACCTACTTGCCTGTCTGTCTGTCTTTTTGTTTGTCTATCTGTCTTGCTGTCTATCTACCTACCTGCCTGTCTACCTGTCTGTTTGTTTGTCTGTCTGCATGTCTGCTTGTCTTTTTGTCTGTTTTCTGTCTGTCTCTTTTTCCTCTCACAAACACATACCTACCAATGCTCACACTCACAAATAAACGAATGAGACTGGATTTAGAGGTTTAAGGGGTCGCGTAGTGACGCCATTTCAGAGGGGCAAAGAGACGGTGAAAATCTGTGTAAATCTGATAGAAAGCTATAGAGGTTTTGACTCTGCTTATAGGTAAGGGTTTATAATGATATGAATGTTTTGGCGAGATTGACCTTGTTCTTTTGGGAAGATGGCTACAGATAAGATTAAATGATCAAATAAACGATTTTGCATTATTATAACGTGCGGATGTACATGATATCTCATCGAAAAGAAACTAATATGATAGCAAGAAAAAGATAGATATAATGAATAAGTATCATCTTTAGCCAACGCCCATTACAGGTCTTACATAAAAATAAAAAAAATTGATTCCCCTTACCCTAACATTTTCAATACAATTTTCTGACGTTCCGCATATTTCCTATGAATTTAAGTATTGAAGGTGATATTCATACCTATTCTAAAATGAAAAAAAAATAAAAATCTAGCAGAAGAATTTTGGATACATTTTTTCCCTGTTTGGATCCTAACTGACTCATGAATGTGTACCACCTTCAACTGTATTTCTTTGAGCAATCTTCAAAGAATTACATGGATTCATGAATATACGTTTTTCTCTTTGACGTATACGAAAGAACACATTTGCCTTTACCAGAAAAAGGTTCAACTCTAACAAGTAACTATTTGGCCAATGTCCCTGATGTCGTTTCAAACCTCTGAGGGGAGTGACTTGTGAACTTTTTTTTTTCAAGTGATTTATAAGGAATTACTTTACATCCGAATCGAGTTCCAAATTGACACAATTATTCCCCTAACACCCTATGGCTATTTTTCCCCTCTGTTGCTAATCCCACACACTTCCCCTACTGCTACTTCTGATCACAATCAAGTAAATGTTCTCCTTAGTTACTGAACGGTCCTCCTCCACTCTGCCCTCCCTACAAGCGCAAATTCAGACAAAAGGGAATGCCAAGGGCTAATTGCCTTCTTATTACTGGACTTACATTGAGAATGTCATTGATTCGTCTCTAGGAATAGAGAGAGAGAGAGGGAGGGAGAGAGAGAGAGAGAGATAATGAGAATGAGAGAGAGGGATAGAGAGAAAGAGAGAGGAAGAGAGAGAGAAAGAGATATACAGAGAGAAAGTACGAAGGAGAGCGAGCGAGCGAGCGAGAGGGGGGGAGGGGGGGGTGAGTAAGAAAGAGAAAAAGTGGTTGAGTGAGAAAGAGAGGAAGTGAGAGAGAGAGAGAGAGAGAGAGATGGGAAGGACGAGTGAGAAAGAGTGAGAGAGAGAGAGAAAAAGAGATAGAGACAGTACAAGGGAGAGTGGGTGAGAGAAAAATTAGTTGAGTGAGAAAGAGAGTGAGTGAGAGAGAGAGAGAGTGTGAATAAATTAGATAGAAAGAGGCAGAACGAGAGAGAAATAGAGAGAGAGGGTATGAGTGATATATATATATATATATATATATATATATATATATATATATATATATATACAGAGAGGGAGAGAGGGAGAGAGACAGAAAGAGCGAGAGACAAAGTGCTTAAGTGAGAAAGAGTGAGAGAGAGAGAGAAAGAGATAGCGATAGAGAGAGGTAGTACGAAGGAGAGCGAGAGAGAGACAGAGAAAGAGTGGATGAGAGAGAGAGGCATACAACAAACAAAAGGGCAGTCTGTGTGTGTATGGCACCGATGTAACCTAAGACACTGATTATGCTTTTCTATTTAATTCAATGTTATATTGCTGGCAATCTGTTTTGACCTGACGTATCTTGTTTCCTGTGTCCGCTTCCGCCTCTAAACTGCAGCCGCCTCGGGCAGCTGCGTTTCCTAGCGGAAGCCCTGAAGCATAGAAAGCAACTCAAGATTCGAACTTAAGAAGGACACAGAAGGAATCCAGGGCAGACAGATCACAGAGAGACAAGGGACAGACAGAGAGATAAACAGGCAGAGCGAACAGCTCTGACCTCCGGCCTTCCGAGTCTTCCCATAAAGACCATGGCACGTAAATGTCTGTCTGTCTTATCCACCGAGTACAATAGGCGAAGCTAGTAACTCACAACCGCTGGCAGCTAGAGGCTTACAACTAGGGCATCGAATGGCTTACAGAGAGAGAGAAAAAAAGAGAGAGAGATGGGGGAGGGAGAGAAAGAGAGAGAGAGGAGAGAGAAAGAGAGAGAGAGAGGAGGGAGGAGAGAAAGAGAGAGAGAGGAGGGAGGAGAGAAAGAAAGAGAGAGGGGGGGAAGGGAGAGAAAGAGAGATAGAGAAAAAGAGAGAGACACACAAAACCATACAAAGAGAAAAACGGCCGTCAAAATATGAGAAAAAAACCCTCACATGATAACCCGTAAGCGGAATGGACACAGGTACATTCTCTTCCCTGCACAAAGAAGCAAACATGCCAAACAAAAAGATAAAAAGAACCTTCATTTTTGCTCGTAATTCCGCCTGTGTTATCAAAGAAGCTAAAAGCTCCTCTACGTAGAAGTGCGTGGACCTCCCCCTTTCTCTTTCTTTCTTCTTCTCTTGCAGATAAAGACATCCACGTTCTTTGCCATAGATATCGGTAACAACTTCCCTCCGTTCTCTTTCCTGCTTGGATAACTCTATGGCTGCCATTCGCATAGACGGTGCTCCTCTGTCTGGGTTTTCTCTTCGCTAATTCTGGTTTGGATGAGGTTGGTCTTTACGTTAACTAATATTTTTGTCTCTCTCTATGTATATATATATATATATATATATATATATATATATATATATATATATATATATATATATGTATATATATATACATATATATATATACACATATATATATATATATATATATATATATATATATATATATATATATATATATATATATATATATATATATATTTTTTTTTTTTAACAAACTTTATGCGAGCATCTGTATGTGTTACCATTCACACACACACACACACACACACACACATAAATTGACGAACCAAAAAACAAACAGAAAATTAACTTCTCTTTTCTCTCTTCTACTGTAATTATCAACCTGATTACTGCAAAGTTCTCCGTTATGCGGAGAGAACCTAGTATCAAGAATCACAAACCCCATCTCATTAAAGATACAAATTTCTCTCATTTGATCTCCATGACTTTAATCATCAATAGACATCTCATTAATTCTGCAATTGCGATGTTGCTCCGAGTTCAAAGATGCCTCTAACCCCTTTTCAAAATGATGGCACTCTTATCCCTAGTAACAGGCTATTAATATTCATGCAGAGATTCCGTGCCTTTAGGCTTTATCAATGCCTTCTCTAGACTGACAGACTGAAACGACTGTTGGTTTCATTTTTTTTTTTCCTGATATAAAGAATGTATGTGAAATTTCTTTGATAGTTATCTTTCATGATCGAATCCTTTGATCAGAATTATAGTCAAGTGACATCGGTAATGTAACTGTTACTTTCTTCAATATAAATGCTATCATTATTTATATTATTAGTAAGGTACTAAAAGATATTCATGATAATTGCAATTCTTGGTATTTCCATTATTCTTATTGTCAATATACCGATTAAAAATGATTGATAGGATTCCCAATCTCATTATTATTCATCAACGTTATTGTTTAACATCAATGTTACTATCATTATATTATTAACATTATAATTACTGTCATCATTACCGCAATTATTTTCATCTTCTGCCATTTTACTATTTATTACTATTGCTTTTATTATTAGAGTTATCACTACTATTATCTTGTTAGTATTGCTGTTGTTATAGCTCTTATTATCATTATTATTAACATCAGTAATATCGTTATCATTATCATAACTTTAATATTTGTTATTATCAATATTACTCTCATTACGTTCATTATAATTATCATTATTACTATTTATATTATCATTATCATTATTACTATTTATATTATCATTATCATTATTACTATTTATATTATCATTATCATTATTACTATTTATATTATCATTATCATTATTACTAATC
>BOPN01000228.1:155000-157500 GCA_017312705.2 Penaeus japonicus
TGATGATAACGATTATAATGATAATGATGGTTATGATGATAATGATGATTTGCTACAAATGAAATTTCAAATGTGATGTTCAGGTTTACTCCGGTCAAAAACAGATAGTCTGTAAAAAGAAGTAGAAAGAAAAACGTTTTTTAAACAAAAGTAAGAAAATTAAAAACAAGAAAATAAGATATAAAAAAGAGATAGAAAAAAGAAGTAAAATTTATGATTAATGAAGATGAAAAATTCTTAGACAAACATTTAATTGACGGTGTAAGATACCAGGAAACACATCGACAACCTTCTTCTCGAGGCGACGTGTGCCCTACTGTGTTATACAAAAGTATGCGCTGATATGCAGTAAGTACGGGAAACCTCTCTTAGAGTCATGACTTCTCTCCCCTCACCTGTGCCCTGTAGCTTCCATCCTTAGCCCTCTGTTCGATTCTTTCTCTTCCATTTATTTCTGTATGTGTAGTATTATTCATTCGTTATGATAACTATTATTATCATCATCATTGTCATTATCATCCTCATCATTATCTTTATCATCATCATTGTGATTATCTTTATAACCATGGTTATTATCAATACCATCGTCACTATCTCTATCATCATTATTATCATCATTCTCATCATCCTTACTATTATCATCATCATCCTCATTATTATGAATAGCATTATCTTCATAATCATCATCATCACCATCGCCTTTATCATTACCAACCTCATCATCATCGCCATCATCATCACCATCGTCATCATCCTCACCATCCTTTTTATCATAAATATTATGCTTCTTATGATTACCATTGTCCTCCTAAAAATCATCACCGCTACTCCTCTTATCCATCATCACTACTCCATTGACGCAAGATTTGAACCATAGCCACCTGTAACTCCAGCTGGTTGACACTCCAAACCTAATAAAACTACAACTACAACAGCATTTTATCAAACAGGAGCTTCTTTAAGGTTCTTGAACGATCGATTCTAAAGGAACATGGATCAGAACGATCTCCTTCACTCACTACGCGTCTCGAAGTGTGTCGTAAGGATTTCTAGAAAATCCTTTAAGGGTCATGCGTTAAGCCCGTCGTTATAGCCGGTTTCACAGCTCCTGCGTCATTCTGGAAAACTCATTTAAGCACCGAGTCATCACGGTTATGTCTGTCTAACTTTAGTTCTTCATTTTTTTCCCTTTAACTGCTCCGCTGCAACACCCCCCCCCCCTCCTCCCTCCCTCTCTCTCTCTCTCTCTACATTTTTTTTCTATATTTTTCTCTTACAAGTACAGAAGTTATCAAATTACCATTTCAAGACTCTTCTTACTTTACTTTTTTTTTTTACTCCCTATGTGTATATCTGTATCTCATTACATTAGCGCACGCACGTGTATGTTTGTGTGTGTGTGTGTGTGTGTGTGTGTGTGTGTGTGTGTGTATGTGTTTGTGTGCGCGAGCGCGTGTGTGTGTTTGTGTGTACGCCTTTATCCGTTTCCCATATCAACATATGTTCCCGATTGATATCGTTAGTCTAAACAGATTCTTGTAATCATTATTCCCCCACTACGTCATCAATCCTTCCTAGCCATACGCATCAGGTGCTGACGACATCTAGGCAGTGAAGGATGGGAAACTGATCATATGTTATTCTCATCTCTTTTTTACAGATTCTTTCCAGAGAAACATTGCTGTAAACATGTCTTGTTCTCGTGTCTTATCCCAGGTAAGATCAGCAGGAGGAAGTAAAAGTACTTTTAAGGCATTGCATTTACGGAATCGGTTGTGTCTTTTCGTGATAAAAAGAGAAAATTTCTTAAATATAGTGTCAAAGTCAATATGTAATCCAGTTTTCAAGCTGTTTTGCTAATGACATTTATTTTCGCAAAAACAAATTCAAAATGTGTTAGCTATATAATATTTCTTATTGCATCAGTATTACAAGCGGTAAGGCAATTTACCATAGCAAATATGCATGTACTCTCCAGGATATTTGATAGGACACCGTAAGATATGTAATTTCTTAAAAAAAAAGAAAACAAGAAAAAGAGAGAGAGAGAGAGAGAGAGAGAGAGAGAAGGAAAGAACTGGAAAAAAAAATTATCTCGAGGTAAGAACGTTGTTTTCTACACAATGCAAAAAATACAAAACATTTATTTTAACATTTTGTAGAGATTTGTGTCAATATCCAAAGTGTTAAAAGTATATTACTTAGATATCTTTACGCAGAAATATCAAGATCTGTATCTGAACAGTATGGCTCTGACTAGATAAGGATTCTTAATTACTGAAGACACTATTTACTTGAAAAGAAAGGTCTGTTGTCAAGGTATCAAGAGGAGAATGGCAAGAACACAAATGGATAACTGAAAGGATAAATAGGATAAATAATTCATACGAAATTGAAGATTTTCCGTTTCAAGAAACTTTAATGTGTTCCTTTGCCCATGTATTGCTTTACAGATAAGTGTTTTAGATTAGAGATATTGAATAAATGCAACTTACACTCT
>BOPN01000228.1:197500-200000 GCA_017312705.2 Penaeus japonicus
AAGTCTCTTTAAGATACCCGTCCAAAGCAAATTAGCATCACCGATTATTTACCTCGGGAGTAAGAAGACTCACACTCACCACTATGACTGCCATGTTTGAGCGTCAGAAATCTAAACGCTATAGATAAGATATGATGCAAGTCTATTTTTATCAGCATAATTGTAGTTACATATTGTTCTAATCAGTCATTTCTTAAATTTGGTTTGGTTTTGATTAAATTACTTAGCAAATATCATATACAAATCCTCAAAACTGAACAATTGAACCATGTATGAAAGAGAGAAAGAGAGAGAGAGAGAGAGAGAGAGAGAGAGAGAGAGAGAGAGAGAGAGAGAGAGAGAGAGAGAGAGAGAGAGAGAGAGAGAGAGAGAGAGAGAGAGAGAGAGAGAGAGAGAGAGAGAGAGAGAGAGAGAGAGAGAGAGAGAGAGAGAGAGAATGATCTTATTAATGTGTCTGCCACAAATGATTGCCAGGTTTTCCCCTCAATATAGAGAGGGTATCGTCATGGCTTTTGCTAATAAAACTAGACTTTAATATGAATAGGCATCAGGAACGCTGTCCGCCATTATTAATATACGTTCGGGTTCCCTGTCCATAGTTGGGTCGGTGACTGAATTTGCCATGTGAAAGAGAGAGAGTTAATTTGTTTTCTCATATCTATTGATTCTAAAGCATTGCAGTTTTAAGCTTTTTATCAAAATATTGGCAGACAAAATTATATTGTGCATGTATAGTCATTCCTGATAATCCTTCTTATTTTGTATATCGCTAATTATAGCAAAAGAAGAATGACATCAATATTATCATGATTCGTGTGAACCTAGGTGAGTGATCAAAATACTGGGTATTACCCTTATCATTATTGCGAATATTATCCTTATTTGCATCACTTAAGATTATAGTAATTATTGTAACTGCAAAAAGATGATAGATAGGATTTTTATGAATCTTTCATTTCTATTCCTAATTCCTGTTAAACATTATCGTCAATATTCTTACTATTACTACCATGATCATCTACATTATCAAAATCATATTTTTTTAATTATTAGGAACAACGTTATCACCACCGTTATTGCTGTAGCTGATTTATTCCATTTACTATCCCAATAATTTTCGTTATTGCATATCAGCAGATGAGTTAAATACGCTGCAAAATATCCATTACATATTAGAAACATTCCACATCCTAGCTGGGCCGCCATTGTCATATAAATAACAAAAAGAACAATATAGAAGAGATCCTTAAAGGTCTTCGGGACACAATTCAGATTCTGTTTGTCCAATATCTCCGTCGAGCACAAAGAAACTGTGATATTTTTTTTTTTTATATTATTTTTCCCAGAACTTCTTTATTTGCTCATATCCGTGAAGAGAACTCTTTGCAAGCTTCTGCAAACACGATGCAGGAAAGATTCTCTGGTGCGTTGATATCGGATTGGAAAATGTACTGCAGAGATAAAATACGAGATGAAATTTGCGAAGAAGCGAACTCAAACTTGTTGTTTGTATATATATATTTTTTGTTTAATTCTACATATGCATGCTGCGTGCAAACATGTATGTTTATGTAAGTGTGTGTGTGCATGTACACACAATCGAAACATGCAACAATGTGAATGGGCGACCATTCAAAAGAGCCACCTGTTAATAAGTTTAAAGTATTAGCTCAGCATTCCAAAAAACTAGCTATCAAATTAAAATTCTTAAGGAAAAGCTCACCAAACACAATATTGGTCTTCATCGACTTGTACACTGTATGTAGGAAAACTATGAGCAAGAATTAATAACTTTTCAAAGAAAGATAACTTACCGTGAATAATTCACTGAAATTACATGTAATCCTGATCGAAACATATCGATTGCATTTCTCAATTTTATTTTCATTCATACTTTTTCTACATTTGTTACAATGAATTTCGACTACCATCCTCATCTCCCCTGTAACTCATCTCTGAAATGTAGAGGCTTGAAAACCTATAAAAATATCATCTAAATTATTATTTACAGGAATATTTCTCTCTGCAACAACGATAATATACCTCCGATTATTGCAAGCAGCAATATACGAAAAAATAAAAAGGCAATAAGAAAGTAAATCTAGACACTTACCACTGTCATCAGTCGTTAGTGGACAATCCGTCACAATTTCTCAAAAGGTTTTAGCAGCCAAGGGATCATGTTGACTTTGGTTATACTGTTAACCAAAAATACATGATTTCTTCCTTTCGTCGTGTTTACCCTCTACGGGAGACCATGGCAGGTGGAAATGAGAAAGGAAGGGGAAGCCTATGTAAATTTTGGTTGGATAAACTTGTTGCAAAAGTCTATCAGTCGTGTCTCAGCTTCCATAGACCCAGACATGTTCGAGTGGGGAATGATGAGTATCTGGGTGCTCTCCTGTGGGCTGTCTCCCCTGGGACTGATGCTCTGTATCTTCTATGCTATGTGTCTCAGGTGGAGAATCAAGGTGAGGCGGTTTGTTGTTTTGTTTACTTG
>BOPN01000228.1:210000-217500 GCA_017312705.2 Penaeus japonicus
TTATGGATAACATCAATCTATAAGTATTTCAGAAATGATGTCTCGAAAGGATTCAAGTGCCATTTTTTTCAGGAAGAAAAAAGCCAACAGTAGGCATGGAGGACCCAAAATGGTTTTACAAAGAACGTGACAGGTTGTATAATATAATAACAGCAATATCTTAAATAATGAAAACCACAAACGAAATAGACAGAGAAAGTTTTGTAAAATGGAAAATGTACAAGTTGCACTTCAAAGCTGAAAGGATTAGAGTAATTCTTAAAAGATAATATGCTTAGATAGAATAGGAGAACAAGGGGATTTCACGTAAAGGTGGATAATGATAATGCTATTATGTTTTTTTTTTTTTTTTTTTCTACATGCAACAGTGATCACGGAAGCCGCAGAAAAAAAACAGATGTTATAAAGGAAAATAGATACTCAAAAGCAAAGTGACCTTAGACAAGAAAAGGAGTATGCATATCATAACATAAATATGATATAGGAAATAAACGTATATAAATGTGTTATAAAAAAAATGTTAGAAAGAATAAAAGGAATAAAACCATGAATACGATGGAAGAAACAATAAGGAGAGGTAACTTTTCGATGAAGAGCCTGCGTAGATAATTAGTCAGTGATATCTTTTAATGATTGACAATGATGTGGATATAAAATGAAAAGTGTAAATATAAAGCGAATATATCGGTGATCATAAGTAAAATCCTAGTTATGACAATAGGGGGGAAAATCCTTAAGTCTTGTAATTCAGAAAATCCAAGAAGCTATTAAAGAGTTAATGTATAAAAACTCACGCTTTTACTTTCGGTATATATACACAAGGAATAATTTCTCGTATCATGATGTAATGCAAGAATAATCTTATTTCACAAGAAAGGAGACTAAAAAGCATATAGTATCACAGCTATCGATTATTGACTTACTAAATAATGAAGGAACAATTACATGAAAAAATGCATTCCAAATTTAGATATTCTATCATTTATTAGCTTACCAACCTACCTGCTTACTTGGAACAGTGCGAAATTCAAGATACCCATGCCTAGCATCAGTAAAGATGTTAATTCAATATAGATTTTAGTTTAGTATATGGACAAAGGACAAACGAATATATCAGACAACTCCTACAGGGATTGTATATATAGGGAACGACTATGTAAAACAAAGATAAGAAAGAGAATGAGCTAAGTGGATATTCACAGTCTGTATCGTACCAGAAATGGACGAAGGCCTCTCTCCCTAATCTTTCCTGGCATTCCGGTTTTGTGGAGGCTCCGTCTCCAAATAAACTCCAAATAAATAGACATTATTTCCTCGCATCATTTTGTCGCTAATCTTGCTTTTGGCCTTCTTGTTTCAGGTATTCCCCAGTCTCATATTTTGAAGTTTGGACTGCTCTCTTCCTAAGCCTACGATTAATTCTCTGCTTTAGCCTTTCCATTCCTGAGCACTTTCTCGATTTCCATCAAGGGGTATTGCCATATTCCTTGTTTGAACTGGGAGAACTCATTGGTTTGAAGGCTCCAGACTGACCTAATTCGTTGCTTTATGTCCTTAAAAAAAAAAAAAAAGATGTGTTTAGCTGTATGAGTTGACCTAGGTGTAAAAACTCGTTCACTGCTTCTTACACTTCATTTTTAAACTTACCTATTCAGATCATTTACAAATTGTTGCAGTTTATTTGCTGACTTGTCGAAGAGGACAATAAAGTCTGCAGATTTTCTACTGAATAAATGCTTGTCCAATACTTAACCCATCTTCCCCTCCATTCTAGCAACTTGGATTGTTGCTCTAGGCAAACTGTAAACAGTCTTAATTGGGGCTTTATCGGTTTATTCATGGTCACTGTTACATTTCCGTACATATATTTTCAAAAATATATCATAAGCATCCTCTATTCCAGTCTACAAATTACATTTGATATTGTTATGAGTCGAAATGCCACACACATAGATTTCATATATTGATTTGTTTTCTCCCTTATTTGAGCTGATGTGTGGATGTTTTATGTTGTTGAGAAACTTTGCCTGTATCCTAGGCAGGTTAAAATTTAGATGATCGGAAGTGTGTTTTTTATGACTTTTTTTTTAGTAATTTGTAGATAAATGACAGAAAGCTTATAGGTCATTATTTTTATAGATCCTTTATATTCCTTGAGTTTATTGTCTTTAATTGGGGATATGGCAGTTAGCGTAAGAAGCTTTGGACTCATTTATTACAGAGGCATTTTCGTCTTGTAGCCTTTTAAAATGGCCTATTCCTTTCTAAACTCGAGCAATTAACGTCTCGGCAACTCCCCCTCTTTTTTTTTTTTTCTTTTCAGCCATTTTCGATTATTCATTACCGAAATTATGTTTTGTACAGTGCATGTTGCTTCATACAAATTAAAGCCAATAAACCAATCAGTGGTTTCATTTAAACTACATTGGTGACCACAAGTGATAGAACTTTAAATCATGAATACCAGTTTCAGCCTCCCTCGCTACAACCCCTCCAACCCGCATCTTTGGTTGGCCCAGGTAGAAGCTGATTACGATGTCCGTCGCATCACCAGTTTCACCGCCAAATAATGGCATCTTGTTCGTGGCCTCCGCCTGGGAGTTGTTAAGCTTCTACAAGACATCATCCTCGATGCAGACAGAAACACATACAACGAACTGAATAAGGCCTTACGCCGCTTCGCCGCCCAAGATGCTAGGCAGATCCAGTTTCTCATCACTGAAAGGCTGTATGGCCGCACCCCATCCCAGCTCCTTCAATAAATGCAGTCCCTCCTCCAGCGGACAGCACCGGTAACTCAACATCCTTCCTTTGACAACTTTTTCTAAATGAGTTGCCTCCCATGGAGCGTGCACATTTACTCGTCTCTACACCTTGACAAGGTTGCCCGTATTACCGATAGCCTCATGGAAACCATACCTGCCGAGGCTCGGCTCCAGCAATCGCCATGGCAACCTCTTCTTCCCCTCCAGGAATTGCCGCCACTTCCTCCCAGCCCAGCAATGCCACACCTACCAGTATGGACCTTCTAAAGCAGATTCTCCAGAAATTGAACTTGCGGGTTTTGCATCCACTGGATCGTGATAGCTGGCCACGCCGCCCCCCGCCTGAGTGTCGCAACAGAACTCAAGTAGTGTCTTCCCCTGTGACACTACTTCGACGACCGCGCTTACCGTTGCGCCCCGCCCTGCATGGCCAGGAAACGCTGAGTGCAGGAACTAACGGTGCCCACCTCCTGCACATCTCTGACCCCACCACCGGTTTTCTCTTTCTGATCGACACTGGTGCCGAGCACAGCCTTCAACCCACCACTTCAGGTGAAAAATGTCAAACTCTGTTATGTCCTTTCAAGCAGCTACCATTTCTCCCATCCAGACCTTTAAACAACACTCTGTAACACCCAGTTTAGGTCTAAATCGTTATTTCCATTGGCCTTTAGTCGTAGCTGACATATATCAACTCATCCTCGGAGCAGCCTATATGCAACATTTTCACCTCGTGGTAGACCTTCACGCCTGAACCCTCACGGACGTTTCCTCCAGCAACATTTCTCATGGCTCGTCGGCCACGAATACCGTTCCCAGACTCCAGGTAGTCCAGCACAACGACTGCCCCTACCGCAATCTTCTCCGCAAGTTTCCGTTCCTCCAACAACCACTCAATGGTCGAGATGCTCCTCAGCATCATGTAAGAGACCACATTGTAATGTCGGGCTTCCTACGCATTCGAAATGTCGCCGCCTTGCCCACGAACGGCTCTAGGCGGCCAAAGCCGAGTTTGAGAGAATGCTATCCCTCGATATCATCCGCCCTTCCAACAGTAATTGGCCATCGTCCCTCCACCTTGTTCCAAAGACGGTAAATGGCGCCCCTGCAGCCATTACCGACAGGTACCCTCTGCCACAAATACTAGACGTCATACAGGAACTCTCAGGCTGCACCATATTCTCCAGAGTTGATCTGAGGAGGATATCCACAAAACAGCCGTTACCATGCCCTTTGGCGTTTTTTAATTCAAGCGGATACCCTTCGGTCTCAGAAATGCAGCCCAGACCTTCCAGGAATTCGTCAATGAGGTAACACATGACCTTGACTATTGCTTGGCCTATGTTGATGATCTCCTCATTGCCAGTCCATCACATGAGCCTCACCTGCAACACCTCCAAGCCTTCTTCCAGTGCCTGGCAGATTTTGGAATCATCGTTAACCCTGACAAATGTTTATTTGGTAAAAGTTCACTTACCATCCTCCGCCACACCATCTCTGCATTAGGAAAAAAAAGGTCAGGGTCATCAACGCTTTCCCCAGGCCGGTCACCCAGCAGCAGCTTCGTGAATTCGTGAATTCTACAGACGGTTCATCCCCAACAGCTCCCCTTTGACGCACCTGCTCAACAACCTTCTTCAGCCTACAAGAAAAAGGGCGTCTAATTCCGAATGACTGGTCCCCAACTGCAATTTTACCTTCTAGAAAGTCAAGACAGCCATCACCAAAGCTACTCCTCTGACTCATCCGCATCCAGATGCTTCCATCAGCATCGGTGCTGATGCCTCAGAAACAGCAGTAAGGGCAGTGTTACAGCAACATGTGCAGTGCTGGGAAGATGACACAGTTGAGAGAATGGTATACCCGAGTGAAACAGGAAATAAAAATGAAAAAAAGAGTAAAATTGCAAACGAAATTGAAAATTATTCACTGAATTCTTCAAATTTTTCTAAAGAGGTGAAGCAAAACATGGGCAAAATCAGTAAATATGCGAAAATAAATTTCTTCAAAATGAGAGTAAAGCCAACGAGAAGATAAAAAATCACTTTACAGATATTTGCATTAAATATCCTCCTGTCGATCTAACTGTGCTACCAAGTTTTCTGGCGATGTCTCCCCCACTTGTTCTTGATCGCATACAGGTGCATACAGCCCTCTCGTCTATGAAGACAGCTAAAGCCTCCCCTCCGGAATCAATGCCCAAAAGACTTTTGATAGAATTTGCCTATGAAATAAGTGGACCACTAACCTACATATTCAGTGTAATCTTAAGAACTGGGAAATTCCCTAGCAAAGGGAAATGTAGCACCACCGCCCTGCCAAAAAAGAATCACATAAGCCAACTTGGTGACCTGCGACCATTAACCTTTTGATTCAGGGAAACTAATGGAGGCATTCGTTGCCGAGTGGGCACTGGAAGACATCAGACCGAATCTAGATCAAAGACAATATGGAAACTTAAATGGCAATTCCATTTAAGTAACTACTTACTATACTTGCTAGACACTATTCTCAGGGGAATAGTTGAACCTCATATTTTAGCTCAAATGGTCTTAATTAACTTTCAGAAAACCTTTGATTATGTAGATCATTCAGTTGCTATAAGAGAACTTTTTCTGTTCGGATGTTGCCCATCATTGTTAAATTTTGTGACAAATTTCTTGACCAACCGTAAACATATTGCAATATTGCAATACATTATCTGAATGGGATGAAATTCCATGTGGGGTACCTCAAAGGACCCATCTTAGGCCGATTATATTCTTAGCTGTAGTAAATAGTACATGCAAAACTGTATATAGCCATGCTAAGTATGCAGACGACCTAACGCAGATTATTAGAAGATATATAGAGAGAAGCTACATAAACTATTAAAATCGACACAAAAACCGATAAAATACCAATATAAAATGGTGTTAGACAAGGCGACACCATCTCACCAAAGCTGTTTACAGCTTGCTTAGAAGAAATATTCAAGAAGTTAGATTGGAAGGAGAAAGTGACTAAAATAGGGTATGAACACTTAAGCAATCTAACATTTTCAGATGACATTGTTCTTTTCGGCGAGTCAGCAGATGAATTAGAATTACTAAGCGATTTGAATAGGGACAGTCTGAAGATTACCCTTAAAATGAACATGAAAAACACTATAGTTATGTTCAACAATCTAACCAGTTGAGCAAATACAATTACAAGGCGAGGTACTATAAGCAGTAAATGAGTATGTATACCTTGGGCAACTTATCCAAGCGAATACATCCAGTGAAGCCGAAATAAAACGACAAATTAGGCTAGGTTGGAATGCCTTCGGTACATAATGCCACTGTCTAAGGAGAAAGGTTTTTGACCAATGTGTCCTCCACGTCATAACATATGGGTCAGAAACGTGGACTATGACCAAAGTAATTAAGAGGAAATTAGTAAGTACTCAAAGAGGAATGGAAATGTTCTTGCTGAGAGTTAGCTTAAGAGAGAGGAAAAGAGCTAAATGGAACAGGTAACAAACAAAAGTAGAGGATATATTTAAGTGCATTAAAAGGAAAAAGTGGCAGAGGGCAGGACATCTATATCGGAGACAGGACAACAGGTGGAAATAGAAAACAACAGAATGGGAAATACATTACCTTGCGAATTTTGCAAATTTTGGAAACTGGAATCAGAGGAAACAAGGCCAAAGCGATTGGAAAAGATTGAGAGAAGCCTACGTCCTGCAGTGGATTGATACAGGCTGATGATGATATATATGTGTGTGTGTGTGAACAATATCTATAAATGTATATATATATATATATATATATATATATATATATATATATATATATATATATATATACGTATACACACACACACATATATATATATATATATATATATATATATATATATATATATATATATATATATATATATATATATATATATATATATGTGCCTGTGTGTGTGTGTGTGTGATTTTGTATATGTGCGTATGCTTGTATGTAAGTGATGGAAATAAACAGTAATATTAGAGAGAAATAAAAAAAAGAAAAGCAAATGGTCCTCTCGCTGGACACTCCACAGGGCCCTTGCAACTCCTCTGCCTCAGGTCACAGTGCCAACCCGTGATTCAGCTCGACCCCGTCTTCTAATTGCGACCAATCTAAACTTTTCTGAAAGAAGTCCTAACGATTAGGAAGTTTTTTTTTTTTTTTCTTTTTCTTTAAAGAGGGAGAGAGAGAGAGAAGGAGAGTGTAAGGGGTATGCGAAACGGGAAGGATGGGAGAGTGAGAGAGAAAGTGAGAAAGATAAAAAAGAGAGAGTGAGAGAGAAAGTGAGAAAGATAAAAGAGTGAATGAAAATGAAGGAGTGAGAGAGGAGAAAGAGAAAGAGTAAGAGAGAGTGAGTGAGAGAGAAAGGAAAAGAAAGAAAAATAATAAAAGGGAGAGAGGAGGGGTAAATAAACGTGTTGTAAATAAACATTAAATATAAAGCGAAGGATAAGATAATGTTTTTTTTCTACTTTCCTCCGGAGATTTCACCCCTTTAATCCGGCCAAATTAGATAGACGCTTCTAGTGCACCTCTTTCTCTCTATCGAAAATCGAGGCCAGGATTTGGAATTGCGGCTAATTGGGGAATTTATCAGCGAACTTTTGATTTTACAATAGGCGGTTGCAGATACCCACACTCACTCACAAACACCCAGCCACACAAACATACACACATAAATACACACATAAAAAAACACACACAAATGC
>BOPN01000228.1:237500-242500 GCA_017312705.2 Penaeus japonicus
TATTATGTTTGTCTTTTGTTTTCATTACTTTTATTATTATTATCACTTTTGTCTTTATTGTTATCATTATTATTATTACTATCATCATCATCATCATTATTGGTATCATTATTAGTATTACTCTTGTTGACTTTGTTGCTATTGTTATCATCATTATCATCATCATTTTTATTTCTATTAGTGTCATCATCACTATGATCATCATAATTATCAATATTATTACTTTTTCTTATTAATGTCATTATCATTATTATTACTTTTATTACTAATATCATTATCGTTATTTCTGTTATCATTGCTATCACAAGTACTATTGTTACCATTGATACTATTTCCATAATTGTCATCATCATCAGTATCGATATTATTATTTTTCATCGATATTATGGTTATCATTATTATCATCAGAAATATTTTAATCGTTATCATCATCATTATCATTATTATCATTGTTATTACCATTACCCCGGGATGGTGGTACTGTGGATACCATCATCCCACACATATATTGATATAATCTTAAGCATAATCATCGTCATCATTATCCTCTTGGTCCTTAGTCCTTTTCCTTATCATTCAAAGTTGTCCTGGTTGTTTTATTGTCATTGTCTTTGTTGGTCTTTGTGTCATCCTAATTGATATTTTGAATATATAATACCAGTTCGGTGCAGAAAAATGGAAATATGAAAACCGATGGTTATAAATTCCCACATTTTTTCTCTTAATACCAATAGTCCTTTAGTCAATTGCAACCTCATATTTTAGATTTACTCATCTATTGTATTTGTATATTTATTTATTTATTTGTTCATTATTTTACATTATGATTCAAATTATGGTTCCTCATCTCAGATAGAGATCAAAGTTGAAAAGCTATTCTTGTCATACTCTTTGGTCTAGTTATGTTGTTTCTTTTTAGTTTTTATATTTTTTTATATGCCTGCTTTTCTATCAGACTTTTGAAGAAAAAAAATCGATGTTATTTCAATGCCTACGACATGTGAATCCTTTATTTTCCTTCTCATTTGACTAATCAAGAAACTTCTTTATACTCTCTAGCCAGTAACATATCTTTATACATACAGTTAATACATTTTTTTTTTCTTTTTTTATCATACCATCTGCTTAACAAATATATCTGTGCCAGGTGTTGTTCATGACAATAGATTATCTTTTACAGAACATCTTTCGTATAATTCCGCTTCGATATCTGTTTTTGAACATAATTTTGACTATTTCTGTACACGGTTACTACGCATTACAACCTATTCCAGTAATAAATACGATAAAAACCTTCTATAAAATATTATCTAGACTTTTAATCATGATACAGGGATACGTATATAGTATAGCTATAGAGGTATTTCCCGGAATCCTTTTTTCGTGTTCACTGAAGAGCGAAAAGAGGCGATCCCTCGGGCTATCGCGGCTGAAGAGTAGTCCTCTCGAGGGACTTTTCCCCTTGTCGCGCGGCTTTCATATTTTCACGCCATCATTTTTGCACCCAAAGGAAAATTTACAGACCTGTGGTTTTTTGGAATTGACAGAATGATCTTTTCTCTCTCTCCCTCTTTCTTTTTTCTTTTTCTGTCTCTGTCTGTTTGTTTCTGTCTCTCTTTCTCTCTCTCTCTCTCTCTCTCTCTCTCTCTCTCTCTCTCTCTCTCTCTCTCTCTCTCTCTCTCTCTCTCTCTCTCTCTCTCTCTCTCTCTTTCTCTCTCTCTCTCTATCCCTCTCCCTTTCTCCCACCTTATTCATGTCTCTCTTCCCTTCCCCTTTCTTTCTTTCTTTCTTTCTTTCTTTCTCTCTCTCTCTCTCTCTCTCTCTCTCTCTCTCTCTCTCTCTCTCTCTCTCTCTCTCTCTCTATATATATATATATATATATATATATATATATATATATATATATATATATATATATATATATATATATATATATATATATATATATATATATATTTATATATATATATATATACACATACACATATATATATATATATATATATATATATATATATATATATATATATATATATATATATATATATATTTATATATATATATATATATATATATATATATATGTATATATATATATACATATCTCTCTCTCTCTCTCTCTCTCTCTCTCTCTCTCTCTCTCTCTCTCTCTCTCTCTCTCTCTCTCTCTCTCTCTCTCTCTCCCAGTCCCCGCCCCCACTCTCTCTCTGTATTTTTGTGTTCGTGCGCGCGTGCGTGTGTGCGTGTGTGTGTATGTGTGTGTGTGTGTGTGTGTGTGTGTGCACCATGTGTATACCATGTGATCATGGTGTGATTGTGTCCATGTGGACATGTGCGTATGCGTGTATATATACTTGTATGTGCTAATGAAGCAATTAGCAAAAAAAAAAAAAAAGAATGACCTGAAGATCAAATTACACAGAAGGTAAATTGTGTGTACCAAGCAACTTCATTAACTGGAACCGGGGTGGTTATCCTCACCGGATTCGAGAGCTGAGTTTATCACACAAAGAAACAGTGGAAGGGAGGGAAGCGCAAAGGGCTCTGATGAAGATGGTATCCAGAAGGAGAGGAGACGAACCGACACGACACGATTCCTGGGGTTAAATATTCTCGTTTTTGGTCACCCTTTGTCGAAGGAGGAAAACGGGAGAGTGGGTTAGGGGTTCTAAAAAAAAAAGAAAAAAAAAATGTGAGCGGAATATAGTTGAGTCATAAAGATTTACATGGAAGGGGTTGGAGTTGGGGATAATAACTAAAGGGAGACTTGATGAGGATGAGGAATAGGTGAAGGAATAATAAAATGAAAGGGGAGGACGCAATAGGGAAAAGTCATCTCAGTGACCGTAGAAAGGGTTACCTGCACATCTACCTTAAATCATTGATCGGTGAGGATCAACGTTAAGAGAATTATGATATTGATAACTGCATAGATAGATAGACACGTTAGTAGATAAATAGATAAAATGATAGATAGACAATAGATAGATATATAGAAGGGGAGTTAATAGACAAATATGCAGATGAATAGACAGAATTACAAATAGACACACAAATACACAGGTCGATAGTTACATAAACTTATAGACAGGTAGACAGATAGATAGATACAGACATAGATATAGATAGATAAATACGCATGTATATAGAAATAGATATATATAAAAAATATGCAGATCTAGATCTAGATAGATAGATACAGAGATAGATAGTTGCAGATATAGACAACGATAATAATAGAGAGATACAGTCTATACGTAGATACATTAATGAAAATAAATGTATTTAGATTGGTAGACCACAAAAGGTATTTGATGTAACTTTTACACCTACCTTGTTATACTTCCACATCAAAATGCTTGTGGTTAAGCTTCCTGTTTATGAGGTCCAGATTATCATTACCTTATATATGTCCTTATTTGCATGCTCCTGTGTGTGTGATTGTTTTTACTTGTTTATGGTTTCATACAATTAGCTGCTTATTCTCAATTTGTTTGCCTGTCAAGTAAAAGGCAATATATATGAGATATATTTTTTTTGTTTCTCAATCATCAGTAGTCATTGCTGTACCTTTAATGGAAATATTAGATGTTTTAGTGTCTAATGTGTCGAAAGGATTTTTTTTGTTTTTTGTTTTTTCTTAAGGAAAAGTAATAAAACAATATTTTCTGTACTACTTTCTCTATAATGTCACGTTATGGAATGGACAAACCTTGGTAGTTTATATATAATGTATAAAAGATATTAGTATCATGTTTACATTACAATAAGTAGAACAATTGAGAAAAAGTAACCTTTAACTCTATATCGTTAGGAAATACAAATTGTTAGAGAAACAAACGGCCGTTATGGATAATCTCAATGTGTGTTCTCTCTCTCTCTCTCTCTCTCTCTCTCTCTCTCTCTCTCTCTCTCTCTCTCTCTCTCTCTCTCTCTCTCTCTCTCTCTCTCTCTCTCTCTCTCTCTCTCTCTCTCTCTCTCTCCTTTATTCGCATCTTTAGATACAAAACTATTTTAGAAATGAATGAATGAAAAATAATCTTTGAATAGCCATTGAGTGTGTATGATAAAGTCAGTGCCAGAATTGATATTAAAAGTTTTATTCATCAATGCCATTGACTTTTATATTCTAAAATGTCTATGGATGATAACATTCGTGTAGGTCGCTGCTTCAGTATCAATAATACATTTTAGGATCTGGAATTTTATTCAGAAATGTTTGCTCTACAAATACGTCAGTCAAAATACACATTTCCTCTAGCAAAGTACTTATGTTGCGTGAGTGTATGTTTATGGAAATGTGTGTATATACGCAAACACACACACACACACACACACACGCTTCTTTCTCAGTCTCTTGTTCTTGTCGTTTCCTTTACCTCCTTCTTTTCCTCTCCTCCAGTTTCTTTTCCTCTTCTTCTTCTACTCTATTCCAAATCCTTCATCTTCTCTCGTCCATTTCCAATTACTTGTTCTCCTTCTTTTCACCTCCATCTTTACTTTCCTTCTCTCCCATCTCCTTCTTTTTCCTCTTGCTCCACCTCCATCGCCCTCTTTTCTTCCTCCTCTTTTGATCTCTTTCTTCTTTCACCACTTTTTTTCATCAACTTCTTTCATCTTATTTTCTTCTTCTTGCTCCTCTCCCACCTCCTCCATCTATTCTTCCTCTTCCTCCCCACCTCCAGTTCCTCTTCCTCCTATTATTTCGGCCTCTATCAACCTCTCCTCCATCCTCCTCCTACTCCTTCGGGTTCTCTTTCCCTTCCTCCTCCTCCTCTACTCCTTTTCCTTTTTCAACTCCTTCCCTACTTCCCTCCCTTCTTCTACTCCTCCAGTCCCTCTTTCTCTCATTTCTCCTCTTATTCTTCTTTCTCTAACTCCTCCTCCTCCTTCTCTCCCGCCCCCTCCCTCTCCCCTTCTTCCCCTTTGCCTCCTCCTCCTTCTCTCCCGCCCCCTCCCTCTCCCCTTCTTCCCCTTTGCCTCCTCCTCCTTCTCCTCCC
>BOPN01000228.1:260000-262500 GCA_017312705.2 Penaeus japonicus
TCACTATTATTGGCCATCCATCTCAGAACCCCATTCAGAACTATAGTCCACATTTATCCCTGAATCTATCTTGATCTCAATATTCTATATTTATATCTCTATCTCCAATTACTTTTATTAAAAGAATTTTCCTTTCTCCGCCCACACAGAAAGGGATCCAGTCTCTCTACCACACAAACGTTAATGACATTAGAAAATAAATAAGCTCATACTTTGCACACCAATTGCCATGGACTTTCAATCTACCTCATGACACAATCTCCATACTATCTACTTAATTAATTAATACCTACTCACCTGTTGGACCTCACGCGCGTCAGCAGAATTCCAAGCAGAAGCAGGAGAACGAAGCCGCCCACGAGTCCAAGGAACACCACGACGAGGGGGGGCACGGGCGGCGCGCTCACGTCGCCCATCCTTTTCTCCGCCACCTTTGCGGAGGGGAAGAAAGAAAGAGAAAGAGGGGGGGGAGAGGGGGAAGAGAGTGAGAGGTGGAGGGGGGGGTGGAGGGGAAGAGATAGAGAGAAAGAGAGAGAGGGGGGGGAGAGAGTGATAGGTGGAGGGGGGGGGGAAGAGAGAGAAAGATAGAGAGGGGGGGGAGAGGGGGAAGAGTGAGGGTGGAGGGAAAGAGATAGAGGCCGAGAGGGGAGAATGAAAGAAAAGAGAGGAGGGGAGAGAAAGAAAGAATGAAAAAAAAAGAGAAAGAAAGGGGATGAAAGACAGAGAGAAGAAACCGAGAGAGAAATTTGATGTGCGTGAAAGAGGGAGGAAGGAAAATACAAAAATCAGTTAGAGTTTTCAAATAAAAGATATTAGAAAATATAGTATATCATACATGCACTGGCTGTGTGAAAAAAATACCCATCATTACATAACACACACACACACAAATAAACTCCACACACACATACGTACATACATACAATCTATCCATTTTCCCCTTCACAATAAGTTCCAAATAAAAGAAAAGGATTTCCTTCACTCTCAGGAATCACACCCGGGATTAATTTTGGCGTCGCCCATAGCTCCGGAAATTCAAGATGGCAGGACGAAAAAAGGGAAGAGGGAGCGGCGATTTTTTTTTTTTTTTTTTTTTTTTTTTTTTTGGGGGGGGGTCTGATGGTACCATATGCATCATATGAGCCAATTAGAACACTTCTCCAAATAGTTAATTGCTCGATGTAATTCAACAAAATGTGTGAGATAATGCGATATTCTATAAATCCATATCATTTTCTGCATCGATTATTTAACTTTTAAATACTATCATCCTCATCCCAATAATGATAATCGAAAGTATTACTGCTATCAAAATCATTATTATTATCATGTTAATGAATGTTAATCTTAAATTATTTTCTTCATTAACTTTTTTTCTTTCCCTTTGTGATGAATCCAAAGGTGTAAATCAGAGTTGTTCTTCGTGACTTATAGATTATAACAGATGATTTATATAAAAAAGAAAAGAAAATACACTGAATAGATAACAAATACACATGCAGTTTGATAGAAAAAAAATCATACTACTCAATGAACGCTTAAACCTGCTACGTGAATAGAAGAAAAAAAAAATCAATGTTCTATGTTTTATGAAACCCTGTTGTCTAGTGCACGTGTATAGTGCACGTAATATTTATGATTTCGAGAACCCTAAACCCTTTACTTATTACTTTTCCATAAATGATAATTAGGACTTTAATATTCACCTTGTTTCTATTCCATGTATTTGTCTTATATTATTCACGACCTATTTTAGTCAAATATGAATCTTAATAGAGCGTTTGTATCCCTTCGTATTCGTCATCAGTCATCACAAAATCGTTATTAAGTTTTAAAAATTTAATACAGACTTATCATCAACATACTTTATGTGTACGTAATATAAATAACGGAAATATCGTACATCTGGTTTTATCATTGATGTAAAATTAATCACGTTACCTGTAAGAGATGAGATCTGTATGTATTACACAAAGATAAACGTTCTTACAAGAATTCACTCTTTCAGAACAAAAATATATGTTATTCCATAATTTGTTGTTATCATCTTGTCGTAATTCAATAACAAATTCAATATTTCTTATTAGTTGCTAACTCCAGATTAAAGAAACGTAGCAATTTTTTAACAATATTTTACAAGACTGGCTAACACTATTAATGCCATAAAAAGGGGAGCTACGATATTTATTTTTTCAATAACAATCTTGATCAAACATGGGGAAATCATCCATTTTATTTGAGAAATTCTCTCATTGGCTGATGAAAGTTAAAAATAAACTCGCGGAGGGGGAGGGGGAGGGTGGGGAGGAGAAGGGCTAGGAATGGGGGAATAAAGAGAGGTGGGAGAGAGGAGGATGAACGGAAAGGGAACGGGGGCTAGAAAGTGAAAGGATGCGTAGGATCTGATAGAGACGAGATGGAGAGAGAAAAAAAAGGTGGGGGGGGGGCGGGGGCGTCATCCTGGAAACCTCATCGTGTAAGCATCCTATAAAGTTGGATT
>BOPN01000228.1:277500-282500 GCA_017312705.2 Penaeus japonicus
TTCCGTTAGCCCCCTTCCCCTCCGCTCTCTGCTTCCCCTCTCCCTCATCCCCCTTCCCCTCCGCTCTCTGCTTCCCCTCTCCCTCATCCCCCTTCCCCTCCGCTCTCTGTTTCCCTCTCCCTCATCCCCCTTCCCCTCCACTCTCTGTTTCACCTCTCCCTCGGCCCCCTATCCCTCTGCTCTCTATTTCCCTCTCCCTCAGCCCCCCCTTACCCTCCGCTCTCTGTTTCCCTCTCCCTTAGCCTCCTTCCCCCCTCCCACTGCCTACCCACTCCCTTTTCCCCCTTCTCCTCCGCTCTCTGTTTCCCCTCTCCCTTAGCCTCCTTCCCCCCCCTCCCACTGCCTACCCACTCCCTTTTCCCCCTCCCTCTACCCTCTCTGCTCTCCCTCTCCCTTAGCCCCCTTTCCCCTCCCCTCTTTCCATTCCTTTCATTTTTCTTCTCCCTCGAGCTGTTGTGTGCCTTCCTTCGTGCTGTCCCCTAATTTTTCCATTCCCTTCGTTGCATTTTTTGGGGCCTTTTTCTTTTCCCCTGTTCTTTATTCCCCTTTCTTTTATTTTTCCTATGTCATTTCTCAGATTCTTTCCTCTTTTCTTGCCTTTCTTTTCGCTTTAGATTCTAATCCTCTTGTTCTTCTTTCTGCTTTCTCTCTTATTCTCCTCTTTCTAATTTCCTATCTCCCTCTTTCCTTTTCCCTTGTTTAGTGTTCCTCTCCCCCTTGCCTCTTCCCTCGTTTTGTCGTTTTGTGTTCCTTTCCCCATTTTCTCTTCTCTCGTTTAATGTCCCTTTCCCCCTTTCCTTTCCCCTTGTTTTATTCTCTTTCTCCTATTCCATTCCTCTATCCTATCCTTTAGTCCTCCTTCACTCATTTCATTTCCCCTTCTTCTATTTACACTTCTCTTTTCTTACTTCCTTTTCACACTTCCTTATTTTTTCCCTTGCCTCTCCTTCTCCCTTATACTTACTCTCCTTCATTTTTTTCTCTCCTTCCCTATTCCCCTCATTCTAGATTCTGGTTGCATCTTCTTTTCCTCCTTTTTCTCACTTCCTAATGATGATGATATAATTGGTAGCAATTATTGTGATTATGGATAACATTATTATTGTGATTATGAATAACATTAATAAAGACCATTACAAATGGAATATAAAGATAGAATAATTGGTGATGGCTAGAGAAATATGTATAATTGTTTTTACAATATCAATCATTTGCGACTTAAACCGTATTTCTTTGCTTTTTCATGTTTATCAATTTTTTTTCTATTATTTTATTTGCTAATCCTCTCCTTCTGTCTCTCTCTCTCTCTCTCTCTCTCTCTCTCTCTCTCTCTCTCTCTCTCTCTCTCTCTCTCTCTCTCTCTCTCTCTCTCTCTCTCTCTCACTCTCTCTCTCCCTCTCATTTTTCACTCCTATTTCCCTTTTTTAACCTAGGTTTCTTTTCTTTCTAAAATAGCTATAATATACCACCCCACCTCCCTTTCTATCCTCCTCCCCTATCTCTCCCTTTATCACATAATTATTTACCCTCCTCTATTATCTTCCCCGCTACCTTCCCCTCTTTATTCGTCCTTCCAATCTCTCCTCTTCATCACTCCCCTCATCCATCATTGTACTATATCTTCCCCTCCCATGTCACTTCATCTTCTGCGTTTGTGACCCCTCCTCTCTACTATATATCCCCTCACTCTCCTTTCACGTATATTCTGTTTCCTTTTTATCCCTGTCTGTCTCTTTCTCCCTCTTCTCCGTTCGTTTATGTTGCTTTTTTGTTTTTCGTTTTCCTCCCACCCCTTCTTTCACATTTTTTTTCTCTTGCCTGCCTTCCATCAGCCTTCTTCTTCTAACCCCCCAACCCCTTCTCTCTCTATCGCTTTCTTTCTTTGTCTGTTTATCTGTCTATTTCTTTCTCTCTCTCTCTCTCTCTCTCTCTCTCTCTCTCTCTCTCTCTCTCTCTCTCTCTCTCTTTCTCTCCCTCTCTTGCCTATATATCTATCTATCTATCTATCTATCTATCTCATTGTCTGTTTGATTGTCTGTCTATTTCTTTCTCTCTATCTATCTCTTTCTTTCTTTGTATGTTTGTTTATTTATCTCTCTCTCTCTCTCTCTCTCTCTCTCTCTCTCTCTCTCTCTCTCTCTCTCTCTCTCTCTCTCTCTCTCTCTCTCTCTCTCTCTCTTTCTCGCTCTCTCTCTCTCTCTCTCTCTCTCTCTCTCTCTCTCTCTCTCATTCTCTCTCTATCTCTCTCTCTCTCTCTCTCTCTCTCTCTCTCTCTCTCTCTCTCTCTCTCTCTCTCTCTCTCTCTCTCTCTCTCTCTCTCTCTCTCTCTCTCTCTCTCTCTCTCTCTCTCTCTCTCTCTCTCTCTCTCTCAATATTACCCTCCCCACAACCTACATATTGCTTTCTCGTTCCCTTTTCCCTACTCCTCTCCCTCACCTCTCCTCCTTCATTATTCGTTTATCTATATTTTCATTGCATTCGCTTATCATTTACCTGCAATCTGCCCTATTTCTCCCATCTTTCTTATCTTTCCACCTTGATCAACCATCTTTCTCCCTTCCAATCATCTCCTTATCCCTCTATTATCTGTCACCAATCATCTATCTATCTATCCTCTTCTATTTTCTATGGATGTTCTGTTATCTACCGTTTCCTCTCTGTCGGTCATGTATCTTCTCCCCTTCTTCTTAACCCCGGATCCCCCTAATCTATCTCCTCTCACACATTTTTCTCGCTTACTTCTCCTCATTATTCATTTTCCTCATTATCCTTCGTTTATCCCTTACCTGCTTCCTCCCCCTCCACTCTCTCGTATATTTATCTTGCTTACTTTTTTTTTCCCTTTGCTATCCATCTTCCTCTTCTCTCTCCTTTATCATCTAGCTGCTTCTTCATTTACCCCTCTTTTAACTTATTCTCATTTGCCTCTCCTCTCTCATTATTACGGTTCCTTATTATCTTTTGTTTATCATCCCCCTTGCTACTCCCCCTCATATTGCACTTTCATACCGTTCCTCCCTCATCCTCTACCTTCCTCATTGCCCTTCTTCATCACTTCTCTGGATCCTCCCCCTTCCCTTTCCCTCCCCATCCCTTTCTTCCACCTCCTTTCTCCCTCTCACACTTTTCTATCCTCCTTCATCACTCACCTCCCTCATCTCCTCACCTCCCTCATATCTCTCCCTCCTCATTTCAGTAGCCCCCACCTCCCTCATATCTCTTCATCCTCATTTTCCTAATCCCCAACTCCCTCATCTCCCAACTCATCACTCACCTCCCTCATCACCCACCTCCCTCACCACCCACCTCCCTCCTCTCCCTCATCCCCCACCCCCCCTCTTCACCCTCCTTTCATCACATACCTGCTTCCACCACGGTGAATCGACACGGGTCCGCCTGAGTCCCCACCGTGTTATGAGCCCAGCAGGAGAGCGTTCCGTAGTCCCGAGCTGACCTGGGGAGAGAAGGAGGAATAAGGTCAGAGAGGTGATGGACCTAGTGGGAGGGGGAACGGAGGGGGAGAGGAGTTAAAGATGGGGAGAGGCAAAAGGGTGGGGTGGGGGGGTTGAGTGGAGGGGTTGGGTGGAGGGGGGGAAGTTGGTTGAGTGTGGGAGGGGGGGGGTTAAAGATGGGGGGAGGCAAAAGGGTGGGGTGGGGAGGTTGAGTGGAGGGGTTGGGTGGAAGGGGGAAAGTTGGTTGAGTGTGGGAGGGGTGAGGGGGTAAAATCCTCTACCTAAAAGGTTGGGTTGTGGAGGTGGGTGGTTCGGTGGTTGAGTGTCGGTAAAGGGGAGGGGAGGGGAGGGGGGTACAAGGGAGGGTTGGTTAAATGAAGAGTTGGTCAGGTGGAATGATGGCTGGATAAAGGGATGAACTGGTGGATGGATGAAGAGGTGTGCTGGTGGATGGATGGATGGGTTGAGGTGTGTGCTGGTGGATGGATGGATGAACTGAAGGGATGAAGGGATGAACTGGTGGATGGATGGAGGGTAGGAAGGGTGGACTGGTGATTGATTGGTAGATATAAGGCTGATGATACATGAAGAATTATATAAACAACATATGCATCTATATATACAAGCTTAACATAGTTATATGTGTATATAATGCATAAAAAAGAATAGACCGATCGATATCTAAACAGAGAAAAGGGAAGGAGAGAGAGTAAGAGAAATGTAACATGCAAGAAGCAAAGAAATACCCTCACTTCCTATTGAAAAAGAAAAAGAAAAGAAATGGAAAGAGAGGGAAAGAGAGAGAGAGAGACAGAGAGAGAGAGAGAGAGAGAGAGAGAGAGAGAGAGAGAGAGAGAGAGAGAGAGAGAGAGAGAGAGAGAGAGAGAGAGAGAGAGACACACACACACACACACACACACACACACACACACACACACCCACACACACACAAACACACACACACACACACACACACACACACACAAAACACACGCGACGTAAATACATCTATCACGTTCCGCCCTTGGCCCCCCCCCCCCCCCCTTTACCACAGACTCCCTCCCATCAGATTTATTCATGCATTCACCACGAGCCACTTAGGTAATATGGAATTATTCAATACTTCAGTGCGAACGAAGATGATGGAGAAGGAGAGAGAGAGAGAAGGAGTAACGAAAAGGATGATTGAGGAAAGAAGTAGATACATGATGGATGGAATATACCGAGGAAAGAGAGAAAGAAGTACAGGGAGAAGAAAGGGATCGATCGAGATGCTAATTCATCTCACGTCTCCCTCCTCTCAACTACGCCCCCCTCACCCCCACTACCACCTCACCCCCGCCCCCACCCCACACCGTTGTTCGTTCTCTCCCCTTATCCCCCTCTTCCCCAGCTGATTATACACTTCCCCTCTCCGCCCCCTTCTTAATTGCTCATCCTCCATCCCCTCCTTCCCCTCCTCTGCCGACCCCCACCCCCCCTTTCCCTTTCCTTCCCCCCCCCACTAAAACAGTCGTTGTGAATTTCTAAAGGTTTTCCCAGCTGGTG
>BOPN01000228.1:320000-322500 GCA_017312705.2 Penaeus japonicus
CGTGATCCTAAAATACTCACAGTGTACTTGCAGTCGCGTGGAATTGGTTACCTCGGCGTTCTGAATCTTGGGATTGCGAGCGGTGCAGGTGAGGGTGGCCCCGTGGTCCTCCGCCTTGGGCATCATTACCAGGTACGACGAGGTCTGGTCGCCAAAGTTGCGTGACTGCAGAAGGAGGAAGAGAGGGGAGGGGAGGTCATTGGAGGGGTAAAACATTGAGGATTTTAGCATTGCAGATTATTTTTAGTATTGATATTATCATTATTGCTATTTGTATACTTATTATGATAATCATCATTATTATCCTTATCATCATTATCATTACCATTATTATAGTTATTATTATTATCATTATAGATATAATCGTTATAATTATAGTTATTATTATAATCATCAACAACACTATTAACATTACAAACATCAGCATCATTATCAATATAATTGTTGTTATTATTGCAATCATTATTTTTATCATTATCATAATCATCGTGATTATCATTATAGATATTTTCATAGTTGTCACGATTCTAATCATGGTAATTTTAATGACAAATACCATCTTTATTTTCTTTAAAGGCATTATCTTAACCATCATCATCAATGTAATTTTTTTTTAACCATATCATCGTCATTTTCATTGATATTATAATGCTAACCTTATTGATTCAATTTTTTTGTTATTGTTGTTATAATCGGAGGAGGAATGAATAGCTAGAGCTTGAGAAACGTCGAGTCATTGCGTACATTTACATCTATGTATCTATCTATCTATCTATCTATCTATCTATCTATATGTATCTATCTATCTATCTATCTATCTCTCTATCTATCTATCTATCTATCTATCTATCTATCTATCTATCTATCTATCTATCTATCTATCTATCTATCTATCTATCTATCTATCTATCTATATATATATACTTTTTTCTGCTGGGGCTATACTGCTTCTACCTTAGCCTAGGATTTCATCAAACTTAACACATATATATATATATATATATATATATATATATATATGATAGGAAAAAAAATATCACTTGATTGGCATGTCTTGTGTTGATTGTGCTGCGTTCATGGAGCTTCGAATCAGAACATGATTAGAGTTGGTGACTCGATGGAAGGGTCAGAGACTGCTCCCCCCCCCCTCCCCCCTTGTCCTCCCCTTCCCCTTTGGCCTCTGCTGAAGTTCATGTGGCAGGTATCAGAAGAGAAACCACTTTGATCCAGTATTGCTATGAATTCCAATCTAATCCGTTGACAGCAGAAGCCAAAGCGAACGAGGTGTCGAGTTCCTTCTGACTTGACGTTCTGGACTAGCGTTTCTGTTAGCTCCGTCACACAGATCCATGTTGCTTATCTCAATCCAGTTTTTTTCCCTCTCTCTATCTCTGTCTCTCTCTCTCTCTCCCTCTCTATCTATCTATCTATCTATCTATCTATCTATATATATATCTATCTATTTATATATCTATCAATCTATCTATATATATCTCGTTCTCGCTTTTCTTCTTTTGTTCTTCCCTCTCTACCTTCTTCTTTTTCTTTATTTCTATCATTATTTTTGTTCCAGTCTAATTACTAGTTTTCCCCTAGCTTCACCCTAACCAGTATTTAAACTGACGTCCTGATGAAGAGGGAGACAAGGAACACAGATAGAGGAAAGAAAAGATAGAATTAGTTCCAATGTATATTCTCACTCTTCAATATCGCCAGGCTTAACGGGCCTTTATAGATGCCAAGAATAATATTTTATGACAGTTATTACTAGGCTATGGATATACAGTACATCCACGCAAGTTAGCAGAACACATTCCCTCCAGCAGTCGCGCGTATGCACCAATGCACACACACATATACAAGCATTTATTGCAGTCACTGTGCAGGAAAGAATATCATCCACTTCCCACTATGCACGCACACGTACACACACACACACACACACACACACAAGCACACATACACAAACAGACACACACACACACAAACAACACACACAAACAACACATAAACAAACACACACAAACACAAGCACACGCACAAACACAAACACACACACACACACACCAACACACACAGAGTATACAAACAAACCTAACGCATGAAAAAGGTGCCTAACAGTCTACATGTAGCCCAGAGATCAACAGCTCCGGCATGTTCATCGTGAAGTGCGTTCCTCCTTCGGCGGGTACATGATCCTTCCTTGGTGTACATCCATTACTTGCAAATGAGGTGACATTATCCCGCGATGGTCAGCCATAACTTATCCGGAGACGCGTGACAGCGTATAAAATGTGTATATTTTTTTTTTTTCTTCTTCTTGCAGTATGCTACTTGGAAAGTCAGAAGGTGTTTTATAAATTGTAAGACATGAGTTTTGAAGAAAAGGAATAGTGATAAAATAACAAAGGAAGGACGGAACACGTATACAAATAAAAATGAAGCGATCTCTAAAGATAAGATAGATCTTTGTAGATTAATATATATTTTTTTTCAAACA
>BOPN01000228.1:327500-330000 GCA_017312705.2 Penaeus japonicus
CCTTCTCCCTCGTGTCTGTCTTCCTTCATTTTGTACTATTTCCTTCTCCTCTTCCTTCTCTGTGTTCTGCCTCCCTGACCCTTGTCCTGTTTTTCTTGTCCTTGTCCTTCTTCTCTCTCTTCTTCCCTTTTCCTCCTCCTTCCGTTTCATCTCTCCCGTCTCACTTTCCCTCCTCCTCCTCCTCCTCCTCCTCCTCTTCTGTCTCTCTTCCTTCTTTACCTTCTCCTGTTCTTGCCTCTCTCTTGTCCTCCTTTCTCTCCTCTTTCCTCTTCCCTCTCCTTCTTCCTTCTTTTCCTCCTCCTTACTTTCGATTTTCTTCTAATTCCTTCCTTATCGCTTTGTTCTTTCTTGATCCTTTTCTTTTTTATTCTTGGCTCTTACCGTTTTATCCAATTTTCAATCTAATCCCTTAACACCGCAACGTTCTTTCTATCTCTTATTGTTTCCTTTTTTTATATCTTAGTCACTATTTTTCCCCTTCCTTTTTTCCTCAAATAAGAAAGAAAAGGAGGAGAAAGAAAGAGAAAAGGGCGTAGAAGAGGAAGAAGAAGAAGAAGAAGAAGAAGCAGAAATCCAGCGAAGCAGCATGAGATTTAAGTCCTGCTTTGTACCTCCGTCATACCCTTGTAAGTGTGGATAATCAACCTCTCGAAGGTACTTGATTCTTGTTATCGCAAGATCCTTTTCAAAATCATATCGACGTAAAAAAAAAAACAAAAAAACTTCTCTCCCCCTTCCCCCTCCCTCCCTGCTTCTTTTTTTCCTCCCTCCCTCTTTCTACCCCTCCTTGCTTTTTCTTTTTCCTCCCTCTTATTCCTCCTCCCTGCTTCCTCTTTCTCCTTTCACCGTTGACCCACTTTCCCCCTCCCTACTTTTTCTTTCTCTTCTTTCCCCGTTCCCTCTTTCTTCTCTCTCTTTACTCCCACTTTCTCCTACCTTCCTACTCCCTCTTTCTCCTTCATCCATGATTCCTAATTCTCCCTCTCATTGCTCCTCCCTTTATCTTTTCCTTCCTTGCTCCATCTTTTTCCTCACCCCTTTCTTCCTCTGCCTCGTCAATCTCTGCTCCCACTTTCTCCTCCATCCCTACTCCCTGATTCTGTTTCCATGATTCCTCTTTCTCCACCCTCCCTGCTCCCTTTGTCTTCTCCCTCTTCTCTTTGCTCTCTATTTCTCCTCTCTCTCCCCCTGCTCTCTACTACCTTTTTTCTCCTCCCTTCCTTGTTCCCTCCTCTTTTCTCTCTCTTTGTCCTCCCTTCCTTGTTCCCTCCTCTTTTTTTTTCTCTCTCTCTCCTCCCTCCCCGTTACATCTATTTCCTTCCTCTCGTTTCCCTTCTTCTACTCTTGCATCCTTCTTTCTCCTCCTTCCCTGCTTCTTCTTTCTCCTCTCTCCCTTCTTCCTCTTTCTTTTCCCCCTCTGCTCCCTTTGTCTTATCCCTCTCTGCTTCCTCTTTCTCCTCCCCCCCTTCTCCGTTTTCCCCTTCCCTTTCTTCTCCTTTCTCATCTCCCTCTCCTCTCTCTTCACTTTTCCCTCTTCCATTACTCTGCCTTCCCCACCTTCAACCCCCTCCCCCTAGTCACTCCCTTCCCCCTTTTCTTTTTCTCCTTCTTCCGCCATTCATTCTCACCCCCTCGTTGCACATTCTCCTCTCTTTCTCTCTTCTCCCTCTTCCACCTCGTTTTAGCCTCTTTCCAGCCCCTCCTTAACGACTTCATGCCTTGTTTCCCCCGTCTCTTTCTCTCTCTCTCTATGCATCTGTGAACTTTTCTTTCTGTTCTTCCTTCTTTATTTCCTCTTTCTCTCTGTCTGTCTGTCTGTCTGTCTGTCTGTCTGTCTGTCTCTCTCTCTCTCCCTCCCTCTCTCTCTCTCTCTCTCTCTCTCTCTCTCTCTCTCTCTCTCTCTCTCTCTCTCTCTCTCTCTCTCTCTCTCTCTCTCTCTTTCTCTTTCTCTCTCGATCTATCTATCTCTTTCTCTTCTTCTCCCTCTCGTTCTTTCATCTCCCCCTAATCCATTTGTATATTAACCCCCCTCCTTCTTTCCACAAAAGAAGTGAGGGGAAGTGAGGACTGAGGGTTGGGTGGGGTGGGGATTCTGGTAGGGGTTAGTGGGTGTTAGGAATAAATATGATCTTAGAATAAGAATAGATATTAACTCTCTCTCTCTCTCTCTCTCTCTCTCTCTCTCTCTCTCTCTCTCTCTCTCTCTCTCTCTCTCTCTCTCTCTCTCTCTCTCTCTCTCTCTCTCTCTCTCTCTCTCTCTCTCTCTCTCTCTCTCTCTCTCTCTCTCTCTCTCTCTCTCTCTCTCTCTCTCTCTCTCTCTCTCTCTCTCTCTCTCTCTCTCTTTCTTTCTCTCTTCTCCCTCTCATTCTTTCATCTCCCCCAAATCCGTTTGCATATTACCCCCCCCCTTTCCTTTCCACAAAAGAAGTGATGGGAAGTGAAGACTAAGGGTGGGGTGGGGTGGGGTGGAGATTCTGGCATGGGTGAGGCGGGGGGGTTG
>BOPN01000228.1:335000-337725 GCA_017312705.2 Penaeus japonicus
AAAACTGAATAACGAAAGAAACAGAATGAATCCCAGAAATGGAAAACAAATCGAAAAATAAACAGAGAGAGAGAGAAAAAAGGAAGGGGATAAGAGTGAGAGAAAAAAAAATGATAGTAAAAAAAAAGTCTTCCATCCCTCCCTGATATATTGGTTGTCGGTAATAACACGTTCAGCTACTTTGGTGTTGAGAGCTGGCCGAAGTCTTTGTTGGTGAGAGTCTGTTGTAGATTGGGTTGCGTTGTGCCTCGCGGAGAGGAGGAAAAGTTTACTGAATATCGCATTCTCAATTAGAGGTGAGCGGGGCGGCAGAGTGTTATCCTTGAATAGCGTAATGAAAAATGTACTCGATAGTGTATAATTCGGCAGTGAGAGTGAATCAATTTTGGCTTTCCCAAAAGCAGTGGATTTATTTATTTTCGGATTATAATTCCTGAGCAGCAATACACCTGTGCGATAATAGGACTAGATAATATAGTCATAAGTTTATTAATGGAAAGAAGCTTTAAGAAAAAAAGTCATAATGGTTCACTATAATTACACTTTGAATACGGTAAAGAAACCATAATTAAGTACTGACACATCCGTGTAGGACGCAAAAGTTCTGAACTAGAACAACAACAGGAAAATATAACTTTTCTCGCTCTTTGCAATAGATTCCGTACTAGATATAGTTCACGAGAGACCAAGTGGGGGGGGGGGGGGTGCAAAGGAGATACTAGGAATAGATGGGAAAATTGAATAAAGGAAATATGCAAAAGAAAAAGGAGGAAATGATATACATTTTGATGTCAGAGGAAGAATAACTGATTTACAAATAGACATGTAGAATGACTTGTATTTAGGCACGGAAAACAAAGATAGATAGACAAGCAGACAGACATACACAGACATACGAATACACTGACATCATCGTAGCAGCACCAGAATCACATCCTGTTCCTTTCCATCATCATACCATCACTACCATCCACCCTCGTCCTCCTCATCATCATCCTTTTAATCACCGTCGTCATCGTCATCCTCACATCACATTATCGTCAATATCATCATCGTCGTCGTCATCACATCATCATTATCATCATTACCATCCTCATCCACTTTATTGCCGTCATCATAATCATCGTCATTATTTCAAAGACGGAAATCAAGAGGGGGAGGGAGGGGGGGATAATGATATCAGTATCGGAAAGCTGGCTATAAAAAAAGGCGATGGAAAGGCAACGAACAAGCGAGATTCGGCAAAATGGGTGAAAAGCAGAGGAAGAAAAGGAAGAGAAGGAGGAGGAGGACTAAGAGGAGGAGAAGGAAAAAGAGGAGAGGGGGAAGAGGAAGAGGTGCGGTGGTGGTATTGAAAAAATAAGGTAGAAGAGAAGGAGGAGGAAGAGGTGGGGAGGATGGAGAAGAAAGGGAAGAAAAGATAAAGATGGTTGAAGAGGAGGGTGTGATGGCATAGGAGAAAGAGATTGAGAAAAAAAGAGAGTATTGAAAGGATGTGAAGAAAGAAAAGATCTTGGCGGTGATGGGGGAAGATGTTAAGAAAAAGCAATATTAAAAAAAAATGATTGCATTTCTCGAGTGATGAGGGAACATGTGGTTTTGTAATTGATGTTGTTTTATTATTTGGTGACATATGAATAGGTGAGTGTAGCGTAGGAATAATCATGATAAAATAACAACTTACACATATGTTGGCAGATAGGAAGTTTTGAAGCTTCACCATAGTCACTGGTGAAAATATACAAATAGATCAAAAGAACGCAAGAATAATGAGAAGGAGAATGTGATATTGTGAAAGTGATCCACAATTATGGGGATAATAGCGTAAAAATAATTACGACGATTACTAAAATTTGTGAAAGTGATCAACAATTAAGGGAAAATAGCGTAAAAATAATTACGACATGATCACAAAAGATTGATGAGGATAATGTTAAATCCAGAAAGATATCGTTAGGATAAAGGATTCCATGGAAGCTTGAGTGAAATAAGTCCTTTGATAGGTTATCCTTAATCATAATTTCTAAAAGAGATTTATAAATCTAATGGCTTTAATCACTTAATCAGTGCTAACAGATTATGTCCAATAATTCATCAGAAGAGTTTGAACATGGAAAAAAGTAATGAAATGCGGCGTGTGTGTTCCGCAGATTTCGTACAAATTGTTCAATGGAAATAATCCCAGTCATTATGCGTGGCTGTGTCTCGTTACCGCATGATTCCGTAATTATTTGGACGGATGAAGCTCGTGCAGCCGAATCCTTATTACTTAAAGCTGAGTGACGATCAGTAGCTAAACGTATCAGCACAAAAAGTATACACTCTAAAGGCTGAATGTGATTTATGCAGCATCTTGTGTATGGGTGATGGACGGTAAGCTGGTTGGATCGGCACCTCACAGAGGCGAGTGGAATACGGGAGAGATGTGAGGATATTTGCCCCTTCTATTTTAGGTCATGGGCGTATACTTGAGACGCTGGTATGCAGTCATATTTATGCACAAACAAAGGCATACTGATAAACAATGACAAAAATAACTGTGAAATACAAATGCTCATATGTATTTATAAACACAAGGTCATATACACACAAAGACTCACACACACACGTAAAAACACACACCTATGTATGATATATATATATATATATATATATACATATACATAAACATATATCAGGCTGTGCTTATGTGCATTTATATATGTATGTGTGTATATGTATATGT
>BOPN01000228.1:339609-352109 GCA_017312705.2 Penaeus japonicus
ATATATATATATATATATAAATATATATATATACATATATACATATGTATGTATGTATGCATATGTAATATCCAGTGAACAAGAACATCAAACTTTTCGGAATTACCAATCTTCCTGTTAACATGTACTTACATTTTCCTTAATCTACACCTCGTGGTTATTGGATACGAGTAAGCTTTATTAAACATTTTTGGATCATCATGTCACCGCGAACAACAACGCACTTTCCAACGCGTGCCTTGGTTGGCACAGTCGGTACAGTTGTGTCTATTTGACTTTCGCAGTGCCCAGTGCAAATGTATGTGCGGAGACGTACGCCTAAATGCACACACGCTGGCAACGGTGGCGAGTGTACAAACTCGTGTGTCAGGCATGAATGTTTACACCCGGGTAACAGGGGTTGTGACGCGCGCACGGCCACAAAGGATGGAAGCTCAATATTACCTGCCCATTCCCTTTTATCATGGCTGGAATGAGGCAGTAACATCCCCATTGCAGCATTTTTAAAACAACAATGGCAGTTGTAATGACGACAGCAATATCGCTCCTCCTGCTGAATGTCCGACGTCTAAGTCAGGACAAGAAGCGGGATTCTCATTTCTGCAGCTTCGGCAATTATCAAAAGGCACCCGCAGTATTAAAAGACGATTAATAAGAACGGCACTCATTGTGGTAGAGTCGTCAAGAAAGCTGTTGTGATCTTTGATGATATGATCATAACGATGAGTAAACCCATTTTTTCATAAACGTCAGTGACATTCCCTAACTTATTGGTGCTTTGAAGGGGCAAGTTGCAAAGCATGCCCAACTTCACGTTTTTTGTTTCCTAAATCATTATGGTAGAGTTTCATATCAAGTGGTGAAATAAACATTCCATGTAACCAATTCACCAAATATTTAGATGAACTAACTTTGTGGGCTATTTTAAACGACATACTTTTTGCATAACATAAACATGAAACTTTATGAATGTCTGGCGGACATGTGCCTTTGCTGAAAAGGTAAATGCGATGTCTACATAAGTGAACAAACAAATAAGAATTTGCGTTCTTGTACGGACTGTTAAATACCAGGTTGGAATTTGCTTCGAAAGCTTGGCATGTAAGCACAAAGGCTTTGAAAACAGTTGAACAAAGCCTTATACACAATGGCCTGAAAAGTGACTAGTTACGTGGAATCAGTCTGGCAGTCTCTCATCATGTGTGCAAATTTGATGCAAATAAATGTATAGTTTGAATAGCCTATCTCTGCAGCGAAATCCATCAGATATTGTACCTTTTTTAATCAGTCTCTGCAACTCTGTCCATCAATTTGCCTATTGAATTTCTCCAAGTCTAATCAGTTAGTAAAGTTGTGGTCACCATTTAGTGGAGTTGCACAGGCTACGCATATCTACAGTGCATCTAAACTGGCACAGTACGCCCATCTTATACGGACTCATTCAAATGCATTACTACTTTATATACCTCTCCTTGCTACGTACAGGATAACTAATACTAATACATATACTAATACTTTCTTCTAACTTCATTCACCCTGAACATTTCATACAAACTATTCACCCATAGCTGTTTACCTTACCAAACACACCTGCATAGATTTGCGAATATCAAATAGTCTTCTACATGAATTGCCGCTATGAAACTGCTTCTCTAGCCACTATACATTGCTACACCACTATCAACATATATCCACTCAATTGTTGAAATGCATGAATCTTAAAAAAGTACTTTCCTAGTAAAAAAAAAAAAAAAAATATATATATATATATATATATATATATATATATATATATATATATATATATATATATATATATATATATATATAAACAAAGAAAAGAAAGTGAAACTCCTCGTTCATCATCTCAAGTTGGACGTTGGGGCGTGATGACTCAAGCCTTTAAGAGATCGTGCTTTTATCTCTGTTGGGAATGCCTTTGTTACTGCGTGCTTGATGGAGGAGAATGGGCTGGATTAATGGATTGATGGTGGTGGGTTGAACAGCTGGATAGGTAGAAGGGGGGAGGGAGGGATAGATGGAGGGATGGATGGAAAGATGGATGGATGGAGGGAGGGAGGGAGAGAGGGAGGGAGGGATGGAGGGAGGAATGGATGGATGGATGGATGGATAGAAAATGGAAGGAAGGAGGGACAGATTGAGGTATGGATAGATGGGCGATGTACAAATGGATGGACAAATGGAATAGATTGGTGGATGAGTGATTGGACAGATAGATGGATGGACGGTTGGATGGACGAATGGATGGTTGGATGAAAATAGATTTGAAAGCAAACAGACATCGATAGACTTTAATAAAGACAGACAAACAAGAAAGAGTGATTGCTAGACGTTGACAGTCGCTGCAGTGGACGTCAGGTAAAATCTGACCCAGGGAAAGTCATTAAGAAGGATATATGTCGGGATATAAAAGAAGTAAAAAAAACACTAGATTTGGCAAACTGTCGCATAACAGAACTGATAAATATCCCTACAGACAGACATAGAGACAACTAAACGAATGAACTGAAAAATATGACAAACACAGCGATGGACTACAAAGATAAAGACGATTTAATTCATATGGATAGAAAGTAGATGGTACATATCTATCATTACAAAATAGATCGACTGAAATATAAATATGGTTGTATATATTATAAAATATAAAATGAAATAGCTAACTGTTATATCATCAAAATTATGATAAGATATGTATATGTTATTTTACTTGTTATAAAACATGTAAGAGTATGAGATAATGATCAGCATATTCATTGATACACCAAAATGAATGTGAAATATTGACCGGCAATGAAAAAATACAAGCGGTTACGAAGTATTGAATAAAGATATATAAAAACGGATAGAAGACATTGATAATTCATTACTAGACAAATCGAGACGAAATATTGATCATTCATTGATGAATGAAAACGGATAAAAAAATATCTAAAAAAATATCATCGCTAGATAAAGAAATATAAACTATTGATCCCTCATCGATGAATAAAAACATCCACAAAACACAGCTGATTCACCAAGAGATAAATAAACAAAAACGGCTACTCACGCATAACGTTGAGGGAGAGTGTGGTAGAAAGGGGCTCAGTAATGTTATTGTTGGACGCCTGGCACGTGAGGTTGGCATGGACGAAGTCACGTGGAATCTTGGGAATCATCAGTTTCGTCTTCACTTGTCTCAGGCCGTTGCTCAGGCCGCCCATGCCGTCGTTCATGACCTCGCGGTGAAGGTAGTCGTTGTTTTCGCCTATGACCACGCTGTGGTTGGCCAGCAGGAGGCTGCCCTTCCACCACGACACTTGCGGGGTGGGCCATCCTGGGGGGGGGGGGGGGGCGTGGAGAGGTAGGAATCATACACTAACATACACATATACACACACACATACACTCACACACATACACACTCATACACACATATACACTCACACACACACATATATATATATATATATATATATATATATATATATATATATATATATATATATATATATATATATATATATATATATATATATATATATATATATATATATATATATATATTTATATATATATATATATATGTATATGTGTGTGTGTGTGTGTGTGTGTGCGTGTGTGTGTGTGTGTGTGTGTGTGTATGTATGTATATATATATATATATATATATATATATATATATATATATATATATATATATATATATGTATATATACATATATATATAAATATATATATATATATATATATATATATATATATATATATATTCTACACAATTCCCATGATTAGCAGACAAAAAAACATTCGAAAAAATATGTTGTTCAGCATGGATTAGCGAAAAATTCACATGAAAAAGGTGGCCCACGCGATAGCGCAAAATAGATTCACATGAACATAATATAGCAATCAAAGTATTAATGCTGTGATCATAATAATCCTCAGAATTAACCTTTCCTTTATTTTTATTTTTATTTACGCTTGTGACTGCGTGTGTTGTAGAGATGGGTAGGTAGGGCTGGGTTGAACAGAATGAAAAATAGATAGGTAGCCAGATAAGTTGGCAAGCTAAGATAGAGAGAAAGAGAATGAGAGAAACAGATAACAAGAGAGAAAGATAAAAGGGAAACAACAGAAAGAGAGGAAGAGAGGAAGAGAGAGAGAGAGAGAGATAGACAGAAACAGAAACAGAGGGATAGGCACAGAGAACGAAAGATAAAAAAGAAAAACAAAATCCTCAAAGCAAAGAGATTGAAGGACCAGACAGGGAACAGAAAAATAGTAAGTAAAATTACTAAAGCCAGTAACAAGAAAGATGAATCGAGAGTGGAAGGGAGGAGGAGAGAAGAATGAAGGAGAGAGGGGAAGGGAGAAAAAAAAGTGAGGGCTTCGGAGGGCAGATGGGTGGGAGGGGGGGGGGGGGGAGGGGTCACTCCAGAATGAAGGGAAAAGTGGTGCTTCATTTATATCTTGTGCGGCTACTTAAGGACCGCCTTGAAGGGCAAGTAAGATCCCCAAGAAGTGCATGGAAAAGGCAAAATGCAAAAATTCAAGGAATGGGAGGAAGAGGAAGAGAATAGGAATCAGAAGAAACTGAGATAAGGAGGGATAAATAAGAGAATAAATAAGGGGGGAGGGATAAGGTTGAATACTGAATAAGAAGAGTGTATAAAGGACAGATTTTGATGAAATGAACGGATGGAAGGGGAGTAAGATAAGAGGGGGGGGGGAGGAAGACAAGAAGGAGGTGCGGAAGGAGGACAAGTAGGAGGAGCACAAGGAGGATTGAACAAAAAAGCAGACGATGATAAGAAAAGAAACGTGAACAAGAGAAAATGAAAGGCAAGGAAAGAGACAGGAATAGGAATAAGGCAATGGGAAAATAGGGGGAGAAAGGGCAGAAGGGAATAAGAGAAGATGAAGAGGAGAAAAAGATGGTTAAGGGAAAAGAAGAAGAGGAGTGAATAGAACAATCATGAATGAAAGAAATGCAAAGGTGAGATAAAAGGAAAGAGAACATACAGGAATAAGAGATATGAGAAAGGAAGATAAGAGGAAATGAAGAACACGGGAATATGAGAAACATGATGGGAAGAAAAAGTAAAGACAAACACACGGGAATGTAGATAAGACGAAGAGGAGACAGTGAATAGGACAATGAGAGGTAAGCGAAGGGAAGATGAAAGGGAAGGGAATAAACGAAAAAAAAATAGAGATCATGCCGATGGGAAGTGAAAAGAAAGGGAATAGACGGGAATAAAAATCAGGCGATAGGAAGATCAGAAGAAAAGTGAACAGACAGGAATAAGGATAAAGATAAAGGAAAATGAAATGAGGGGGAATAGACGGGGATAACGATCAGGCGAAAGAAAGCTTAGGAGAAAAAAAAATAGCCGGGAATTGGGATAAGGGGAGAAAAGGAGATGAGAGGGAAGGAGAGAGAGAGGCGTAAGGTGAGAGGAAATTGAGGTCTGAACATGTGTTCCAACGGTCCTCGAGGGAGACGATAAGGAGAGAACGTGGGGCTGTTCGACGGTCAAGGAGGAGGTAGGAGGCGGAGGGGGAGGTTGGTGTGAAGGAGGACGAGATGGAGGAGAGAAAAGGGGGAGGTAGAATAGGAGGGATAAAAGGGGCAGGTAGATAAGGAGGGATAAAAGGAGAGCAGGAAGAGGAGGGAAGGATGGTAGGTGGAAAAGGAGGAAGAATAAAAGGAGAGCAGGAAGAGGAGAGAAAGATGGTAGGTGGAAAAGGAGGAAGGATAAAAGGAGAGCTGGAGGAGGAGGGAAAGGTGAGACGAAAATGGGGGAGGAGGAAAGCAGGGATGAGGTGAAGGAGGAGTAGAAGGAGGGGGAGAAGGGCAGAAAGGTGGGACGAAAAATGAGAGGCGGAGGAAAGACTTTGGTAGAAGAAGAGGAGGAGAAAGAGAGTAAAGGGAGACGAAAAATGGGAGGAGGAAAGAACGTGGTGGAAGAGAAGAGGGAGGAGGAAAGCATGGCACGAAGAAGAGGAGCAGCAAGAAAGAGTGTGGTGAAACAAGAGGAAGGGAGGAGAAAAAAGAGATAAAAGAAAGAAAGAGAAAGAGAGTTGGAGAGAGAGGAAGAGAAAGAGAGAGAAAGAGAGAGAGAGAGAGGGCCCCGGTCTTAAAGAGGACATCCAGAGGAGAACAGTAATCCTGATGGAAAACTCAAATGAAAGGAACTCCATTCAAAGATTTTTTTTTAAATGGAAGGGATACCGTAGTTTCTGCTTGGGTAGAGTTGCGGGTTTCTGAGCCATCTGGCAGTGTACAAAAAAATGAGCAGGTTTCCAAATAAAAGATGATTAAAGAGGATGATTTATATAGATTAAGTGTCATATGTCTTTATGTTTTTTTTTTTTTCAGATATTGCTCGTCTATTTATAATCCTATTTTTATCTTCATTCGGATTTCATAAAATCTATCATGGTACTGTTAGTGCTTAAACTCAATTCTGTCATCTCTTTTTTTTCTATTACTGTATTTCTTATTCTTCTCTCTTCCCTCTTATGTATCCCCTCATCATTCTCAATCCCTTTCTTCACTCCCTCTTCCCTCACGACAATCGCCTTCCACAATTCACATCCCAGTACATCTTTTTCTTCTTCTTCTTTTTTTGTCTCTTTCGTTCCACTACATCTATTACACTGACCGCTCGCCTACATCTAGCCTCCTTCCCTTCCTGTATCTATTATACTCCTTGCTAAACCTCTTTTCTAGATGTCAAGATCCAGCTACACATCACTGTCCCCTCGTCTTTCTCATCCTACGCACTCCCCTTTCTTCCCCTTCAATCTCCTTTATTCTCGTCTCTTCTCTCTTTATCTGTCTCCTTTCTCTCTCTCTCCTCCATCACTCCGTCATTCAAATTATTTATATACTTCACTGTATCCTTTCTTTTCTTTTTTCCTCACTATCGTTTCAGTCTTTTCTCTTCATCTCCCTGTGTTTTCTTTTATTTGACTTGATTGTATTTTATTTCATTTTATTCTTATCTTATCTTTTATCATTCCCCTAGTTCCCCCCTCCCTTTTCTTAATATCCTCTCCACTTTCCTCTCCCCGATTACTTCTCTTCTCCTTTAAACATCTCCCCGTCTCTCCCCACACACTTTCCTCTTCCCCTCCTTACCTCCATCCATCCACACTTCCACCCACCTCGTCCCCATCCCTCCCTCCCTTCCCTCATTCCACCTGACCTTCTCCTCCTTACTCCTCCAATTCTTGCTACTCCATCGCTTCTCCTATCTTCTCTCTCCTCATCTCTCTCCACTCACCTCCGTCTCTCCCTACTCTCCTCTACTCTCCTCTCCTCTCCACTCACTCCTCCCCTCCCTTCTCTCACTTCCCCTACCCATCCCATCCCTACTCCTCCCATTCTTGCTACTCCACCCCTTCTCCTATCTCCTCCCCACTCCCCTCTCCCCACTCACCTCCTGTAGCGACGCAGTAGAGCGTGAGAGGGTTTCCTTCAACGAGTGGACCGTAGAAGCCAGCTGACACCGGCGTGTTGTTGGAGTCCAGCACTTGCAGACGCGATGGTACCACTGCAGAGAGAGGAACAAGAGTACCTTTAATGCACCGATTTTTTATAGTGGATTAAAAGTATATGACGTGGGTGATTTAGCATGTTGGAGTGGTAATGGTGAGGTGGGATTAGGGTGAATATTGTTATGATGAAGACGGGGATGGGTGGTATGTTTGTTTTCATTGTTGCTTGGTTTATATATATATATATATATATATATATATATATATATATATATATATATATATATATATATATATATTTAAATTTTGATTAAGTGTTACATGACTGTTTTATGCTCTCTCTCTCTCTCTCTCTCTCTCTCTCTCTCTCTCTCTCTCTCTCTCTCTCTCATCTGTCTTTCTAAGTCTTCCTCTCTGTCTCTCCCATTCTCTCTCTCTCTCTCTCTCTCTCTCTCTCTCTCTCTCTCTCTCTCTCTCTCTCTCTCTCTCTCTCTCTCTCTCTCTCTCTCTCTCTCGCTGTCTCTCTCACTATCTGTCTTTCTAAGTCTTCCTCTCTCTCTCTCTCTCTCTCTCTCTCTCTCTCTCTCTCTCTCTCTCTCTCTCTCTCTCTCTCTCTCTCTCTCTCTCTCTCTCTCTCTCTCTCTCTCTCTCTCTCTCTCTCTCTCTCTCTCTGTCTCTCTCTCTCTCATCTCTTCCCGCTATTTCCTTTCTCATTTCCCCTTCTTCTTTCTTCCCCGCCCCCTCACCCTCTTTCCTTCTCACTCCTAGAAAAGATTTTTGAAAACACAAAGAATGTGTCCATCCCCCTCCCCCCACTCCTCCCTCCCTCAAGATCTAGCCCACAGCCCCCCTCCACCCCTACCCCCACCCTACTCCCACCCCCTTACCCCCGGAGCAAGTGACAGCAATGTGGTTTTATTGACAGTGTCCCTGAGCCAATAAAACCAAGTCAGAACCTTGAAGTGCTGAAGATTTGGATTTTTTCTTCCTTTTTTTTTCGTACGATATTCTGGGTGTTATTTCAGTATCTCCGCTCGTATTTGGTCTTTCTCTGGATTGTGGATATCTTTTTGAACTTTTGGAAATAAAGGCAAATTTTAACATGTTCTTTGTCTGTTTGATAATTCATATAATTCGAAAGAACTGATCCGTGTGTGTAAAAAGAAGGTTTAGACACAGCCTGTGTGTTGTTAATATCCTGCTTAACTTGGTGTAGATATGTCATCCAAAAATTGTTTTCTGTAATCGATTGTTTCATTCCTTTTCTTCTTTCTTTTTATATTTTTTTATCGCATGTTCCCCTTTCTTATATACCTCGTCTCTTATTCTCCATCTATTCTGATTCTACTTCAAGTTCCTTCTCATTCTCTTGCTCTCCTCTTCTTGTTTCCTCCAACTTCGCTTTCTCATCTCCTCTCATTTCTTCTTCTTTCTTCCTCCTTCATCTACTTTCTTCCCTTTTCCTCTCCTCTTTGTTCCTTTCACGCCCCGTTATCTTTTCCCCTCTAATCCATTTGCACGATGAAGACAAAAGCAAGAAAACAACAGGAAGAATAGGACGAAAAGCGAAGAGAAAGAGGTGGAAGAAAAGAAAAAAGAGGAGAAAAAAAAGAAGAAAAAAAAGAGAAAGCAAAAAAAAAGAAAAAAAAGAAGAAAAAAAAGAAAAAAAAGAGGAGAAAGAAAAAAAAGAGGAGAAAAATAGAAGAAAAGAAAAAAAAATAGGAGAAAGAAGAAGAAAAAAAAGGTGTAAAACAACTCTTGAAACAAAGCGAAGAAACGACTCGACGACCGCTGAGAACGACGCCCGAGAACTCCCGAGTATCAAGGTCGTTCAATCGGTTCCCGCGGCGGGTAGGAAGAGCCGATACTTGTTACGACCGACGACCTTTGTGGACGTCTGGGGAGCTCGGTCGGCGACGTCTACTTCTACTTCCATTTAGAGCTTCAACTCTGTCCCAAACGAGGGAGGTTTGGCCTTCGTAAAAAAATAAAAACACAAATAAATACACAAATAAAAAAAGGTTCATGAGATCCTTAAAAAGTCAAAGGACGACTTCCACCTACCTCTCCTTCTACTTCTATTTCTATTTCTATCTCTCCCCCACGTAGGATAGAAAAAAATAGCTTCGTAAAAAAAAAAAAATAAATACAAAAAAAAAAAAAAAAAAAAAAGGTTCATGAGATCCTTAAAAAGTCAAAGGACGACTTCCACCTACCTCTCCTTCTACTTCTATTTATATCTCTATCTCTCCCCCACGTGGGATAGAAAAAAAAACAGCTTCGTAAAAAAAAATAGAAGGAAAAAAAAAGGATAATTTAATTTCAGTTATATTCTCATGAGATCCCTAAGAGGTCGGGCAACGACTTCCACTTCTATTTTCATTTCTACTTCGACCCTGAGGAGAAAACTCTAAGGTTCCGCACAAAAAGGAAAACAAAAGATGACTTCATTTTAGTTATATCCTCTTGAGATTGCTAAGAATAGGATAATGAACAGAGTTTAGGGCCTTCCTCGAGACAATGAGGAGTCCTTTTATGTTCTGCCCCATAGACGGCGACGCAATTCTAATCCTATCTAAGGATGAGAGCACATCCTTTGACATCCGTCTCATCGTAATTTCTTTAGAATTTTGAGTAAAGGTTGAGCCGTTCATTTTAGCCTCTGAGTTATTTTCCAACCTCGCCCGTGAGGTATGATAAAAAAGGACAATTCCAATTAAGATAGAAATCCGGATGATTAAAAAGATCTATATTGATGCTTGAGACGGTTGATGAAATTCTCTCTAAGGTCTCACTGGAGAGATGAGGTCTCGCCCCTCTTGTCCCATCTCGCCCTATAAAAAGTCAATCATCGATATTTTGCTCCAAACAAGATAGCAAATAAAAGCTCTGGTTATGGATCCCCTACGCGTACTTCTGCACGGCAAAGGAGCGTCATGTGATCATGGCAGATCCTATACAATGGCCAGTGCAACACGACCTACAATGTGTAATACCTTAGGGGGACAAATCTCTGTCAAGATCAGTGTACACTCTGAATCGGTGTCCACTCCAACACACCTCACACCAGCACTGATACCTCGGCCTCAGCTCTCTTCCAACTCCTTCCATCTCCGCAGCTAGCTCGGACCTGTATCTCTTAAAGCCATAGGTTTTTAATGCATTTACTAAAGGCCGAACATCTTTTGGGTACATTAGGCATCCGGCCAAGAGGTTGAATAACCGACATGGAACACTGACATGTGGATCTGCATCAGCCGCTACATGGAACACGATTCAGATGCTGAGCGAGCTGGGATAAAGGGGGGAGGGGGCAGGGAGGGGAGGAGGAGGAGGAAGGGGGAAACGTGCGGAGGATGGGAAGGGGACAGAGGAGGGGGAGGAGGAGAGAGAGAGGGAAGGAAGAGAGAAGGGGAGGGAGGAGGGGGTGGGGAAAGAGGGAGGAGGGGGGATGCGTGGGAAATGTGGTGTGGAGAGAGAGAGAGAGAGAGAGAGAGAGAGAGAGGATGGGGTGGAGAAAGAGAGAGGGAGAGGAAGGAGGAAGGAGTAGGGGGAGGGAGGAGAGAAGGGGGAGATGGATGCGTGAGCGAGGAGAGGGTTGGGAGGGAGAGGAATAGGAGAGAGGAGGCTGGGGTAAGGGAAAGGTTGCGTAAGGTGAGGGGGTGGGAAGGGGGGAGGTGGGGACTGTAGCAGCGGGGGCCGGCAGAGGATGGGGAAAATAGTTAGGGGGGGAGAGGGGATGCGTGAGGGGGAGGAGGATAGGGAAGGGTGGAAGCGGAGGGGAAAGTGGGGAGGAGGCGAGGAGGGTGGAACCGGAGTGGAGGTGGGGAGGGGGGGGGGGGGGAGAGGGGGCTTACAGCTGCAGCCTCCGGACTCCGAGTCATAAAGTGGATATAATGAAGAAGCAACTGGAACTCTGACTGGCAGGTGAGATATGGCCGTTTGCGGCTTCGCTTCTTTCGGGTCGGCTCTTTCTCTCTCTTTCTCTCCTTCATTGGATGCGATGAGCGAAAGGGGAGAGCAGGGCTATGCTTATGCATATGTATGTATATATATATATATATATATATATATATATATATATATATATATATATATATATATATATATATATATATATATATATATATATATGTATATACATATACAGTATATATATATATATATATATATATATATATATATATATATATATATATATATATATATATATATATATATATATATATATAAAAATATATATATATATATTTATATATATATAAATATATATATATATATATATATATATATATATATATATATATATATATATATATATATATATACATATATACATATATATATATATATACATATATATAAGTATATATATATATATATATATATATATATATATATATATATATATATATATATATATATATATATACATATGTATATATATATATATATATATATATATATATATATATATATATATATATATATATATGTATATATATATATATATATATATATATATATATATATATATATATATATATATATATATATATATATGAGAGAGAGATGTGAGAGAGAGAGATGTGTGAGAGAGAAAGAAAGAGAGAGAGAGAGAGAGAGAGAGAGAGAGAGAGAGAGAGAGAGAGAGAGAGAGAGAGAGAGAGAGAGAGAGAGAGAGAGAGAGAGAGAGAGAGAGAGAGAGAGAGAGAGAGAGAGAGAGAGAGAGAGAGAGAGAGAGAGAGAGAGAGAGAGAGAGAGAGAGAGAGAGAGAGAGAGAGAGAGAGAGAGAGAGAGAGAGAATAAGAGAAAAAGAGAGAGAGAGAGAGAGAGAGAGAGAGAGAGAGAGAGAGAGAGAGAGAGAGAGAGAGAGAGAGAGAGAGAGAGAGAGAGAATAAGAGAGAGAAAGATAGATAGATAGAGAGAGAGAGAATAAGAGAGAGAGAAAGATAGAGAGAGAGAAAGATAGAAAGAGAGAGAGAGAG
>BOPN01000228.1:372109-379609 GCA_017312705.2 Penaeus japonicus
GAGATAGAGGGGGGAGTGGGGGAGATGGAGACAGGGAGGAGTTGTGGAGTATAGAGGGTGGGTGGGGAGGGGGGGTAGAGATACAGGGGGATTGGAAGAGATTAGGGGGAGGAACAGGGGGAGATAGGGGCAGGAGTGGGGGATAAGGAGACAGGGGGGAGAGGGAGGGAATAGGAGGAGGAATTAAGGATAGGATGATATGGAGAGGTGGAAGGGAATAGGGAAAGAATGTGGGATAGGGAAATAGGGAAGAATACGGATAGGGAGACAGAGAGAAGTGGGGGGATAGGAGAGGAGTAGGTTATAAGGAGACAGGCAGCAGAGGGAGAGAAAGAGGAAGGTAGTAGGAGGGAGAGTGAAGAGGTGGGGTGTGGGGGGGGGGGATGACCTTATAAGCAACACGGAATGTCTCTTATATTCAGAGCGAACCAAGGTTTTATCTTGGAGAAAATATTCCCTCTATTTTACCACTTTACGGTAATGGTGCATATTATCAGCATCATCACCATCTTAATTACTATTTAATACATTCTCTTGTTGTTGTTGTTTTTTTGTTGTTGTTTCCTCGTCCCCTCCCGTTGCCTTATGATTTTCCTAATTATCTTCACTATGATCATTTCCATTCGTTACATATTTTTTTCATCATTATCACCTTCATTATCTTTCATCCAGAACTCTATTCCTACCGACATCCTAATTATCCTAATTACCTTTCGCTCGCGTTAATAAAAATATCTGCATACTATATAATCTTTTTTTTTGCCCCCCCACCCTCTCCCCCTACCCCCACCCCCGCCCCGCCCTCACCCATACCCCGACGGCGATACAAAACCCTTCCACACCCCCTACCTTGTTACGCTCTCCCGAATGGGCGTATGAATAGAATTGGATTTAATGAGTTTTCAGTCATTTTGCATGATTAGCATATCGTGAATATTAATGAGCGAAGTCATGCGAACCTCGATGGGAGAGGCATGTTAAAGTCGCATATGAATAGACTTTCTGCTAATTGTTTCTGCCAGTGTCATTATCGCAATTATTAGTATTAGTTAGGGCCTATATTATGTGCGTATGTTCCGACTATTACTGGTATATTTGATATCATTTCTATTAGCATCTTTATCATCATTGTTATTACCAAGATTATTACCATTATCAATATCACTATTATCATTATTATTATTATTATCATTATCATTGATATCATTATATTATTACTCGTGTCATTGATATTATCATTGCTACCATCATTATTATCAGTGCTATTATTATCATCATTCCCATCATAATTTTCAATAAAAAAATATTATTATCATCTTATTATTTTTCATCATTATTCTATTATCATTAGTATCATTATTTTCATTATCATCATTATCATTGTTATCTTCTATAATCATTACTACTATTATCATTATCATTATTTTTATCATTAATATATTTTTTCATAATTATTATCATAACTGTCATATGTGTTATCATTATTATCAATATCATTACTGTTATCAATGTTATCCTTATTGTTTCTAATTTTTATTATCATCATAATTATCATTTTTATGACCATTATCTTCATAAATACTATCATTATGGCCGGTTTTGTTATAATTTATTATCATTCTTACTGTTGTGAATGATAGAATTGATGATATTGATAAAATCATTATGAACATCATTGACATTATCATCATGATTATTAGATTGCTATCATCATCACTTCTAATGTCATCACTAATTTTATCATCATCATGATTGTTGTTGTTGCTGTTGTATCATAATCATTATCATTATTATCATTATTACCATATTTTATCATAGTTTTTATATCGATATCTATCATCGTTATTATCATTATTATAGTCTTTATCATAATCCACATTGTTATCATTGTTATCATCATTTTTATGTTTTGTTTTTGTTATTATAATCCTCCTAAATATTAGTCCGGTTACAATTATCATTGTTGTCATCACTCTTATTGAAATTTGCATTATTGTTGATATCATTAACATCACTATCATCATTGTTTTTACTATGACAATGATGGTTATCATCGTTTTTGGTATAATTATCAGTATTTCTAATGGTATGATGATTATCGATTTTTTTTATAATTATCATTATTATCATTAGTATTATTTTTTCTCATAATCATAACTATCATCAGTATCATTATTCTTATTGTTTTTTATCATCATGATTATCATCATCATCATCATCATCATATCATTATTATTATTATTATTATTATTATTATTATTATTATTATTATTATTATTATTATTATTATTATAATTATTATTATTATTGTGAATATTATTATTATTATAATTATCATCATTATCATCATTATTGTTAACATTATTATCATTATTATTATTGTTATTATTATTATTATTATCATCATCATTACTACTATTGTTAACATTGTCATTGGTGTTGTCACTGTCACTGGTATTATTATCATTATAATTTTTTTCTAGATTGCTATCATTATCATTATCATCAATATTATTATCTTCATAACCCATATTGTTAATATTATCCTTGTCTCATTACACTCCTCGTAATCATTATCTCCGTCATCGGTTTTATGTAATTTCTTTATGTACATTATCATCTCGATTAGCATATCATAACAATATCACATATAACCAATATGTAATATAACCTAAATAAGTTTATAACGATATAATATAACAATATAACAATAAACAACCTTATCATAATATAACCTAAATAACTTTAAAATAATATATATATATATATATATATATATATATATATATATATATATATATATATAACAATATGATATAACAATATAACAAAAAAATAACCTTATAACAAAATAACCTAAATGTTTTTCCTAATGATTCAGTATCAAATTGAAAGAAAAATAATTCATGAACATATATTAATTTCATTTCCTATGACATCATCTTTATCATATCATCTATATATATTTTTTTATTTATTCGTGGCATTTTCCATTTTTATTCACGTTATTACTGTCATCTTTTTTTTTCTGCACATGTAATATGGAATTACTCTTTGTGCTAAGCTATGAAATATCATCATTAGCAGAATTACTATCTATGTTAAGCTCATTACTGTCTTATTTTTATCACTTTTGTTGTAACTATTATTATCATTATTATCATTCTTGTTGATATTATCATTCTTGTTGATATATGTTATCATTATCATCATTTCTCTTATTATCATTGTCATGATTAATATTAATATCATCATTATCATTATAATGATTATTATTATCCTAATTATCATGATTATCAACATCATCATTATGATAACTAATAGCATTACCACTATATCATCACTATCATTATCATCATTCTCTTCATTTTTGTTATTATAATTATCATTATCATTGTAGATAATATTACTACCATCATCTTCGTTATCATCATTGTTATCATTAACATTATCATCATTATAATAGTTGTTAACATTATTATTATCATTGTCATCATTATCCTCATTATTATCATCCTTATTGCTAAAATTATTTATCTTCCATATTTTGCTTTTGCTATCATTATCATAATTATTATCATTACTACTATCATCCTCATCATTACTACTCTTATCATTATTATTAATTTTATCATTGGCATCATGATCATCATTATGATTACTATCATTAATATTGCTACCAATATCATAATTACCATTATCATTATTATCATCATTATTCTATCAGCATTAGCATTATCATATATATATATACATGTGTGTGTGTGTGTGTGTGTGTGTGTGTATGTGTGTGTGTGTGTCTGTGTGTGCATCTTTTATAAAGACAGCACTCCCATTAGCAGAATTAACCTTCATTACCATTACCAAAATTAGCATTTTTTTCTACAGTATATCTTTATTTACTAACTTTTTTTTTTTTTTTTTAGAAAATTCCTATTGACATTTTCCATTGTTGTTACCGTCCGTCGGAATATTCCCAGAGTGCCAAACCAAATTTTAAAGCTGCCTTGACTGCGTGCTAATTCCACACTCGGATGTCATTCTCTTAATATATCCTTTGGCTCTCTAACACTTCCTTTCATCCACTATTTTTCTCTTGTTTTCCTTTTATTTCTGACTCTCCTTCCTCTCTCTTTTTTTTCGAGAGAGAGAGGGTGAGGGAGACCCTTTTTTTTTAATCTGATTTATTTTTTAACATTTCTATGTTCTTTTCTTTTTTTCTTTTTTTTTTCTTATCTCCGCTTCGGATGCCACCCATTAAGAGTTTTGTCTTGGATTCGGATGCGGCCCAGTTGGTGGGTGGCGAGAGAGAGGGAGAAAGAAAGGAGAGAGGGGGGAGGGGAGAATGGAAGAGATAGGAGAAGAGAAAAGACGGAGGGGAGAGAGTCACAGGAGGGAGGGAGATGAGACAGGAGGGGGGGAGGAGGAAGGCCAGAAGGGAGAGAAAGAGGGGGGGAGAAGAGAGAGAAGGACGAGTGACCTAAGGATAAAAAACGTAGAGGACAAAGGAGAGAGGGGGAAGAAGGAGCCAGACGAGAGAGAGAGAGTAGAAGGAAGAAGAGGGAGGAAAGTGAGAGAGGAAAGAACAAGGAGAGTCAACCAGGGGAGAATGGGAAGAGGAGGGAGTAGAGTGACCCATAGGATGTGGGGGGAAGAGAGGGAAGAGAGGGGAAAAGACAAGGGGGGGAGGAGAGGAAGCCAAGGGACAGGGAGGAGGGGGGGAGGAGAGGAAGCCAAGGGACAGGGAGGAGGGGGGGAGGAGAAGAAGAGGGAAGGACTTTTAGTAGGGGGAAGGTGAGGAAGGGGGAGGAGAGGGGAGAGGAGAGAGATGGGAGAAGGGGATATGAGAGGGAGAGTGGTGGGGTAGAGAGAGGGAGTGAGAGGAGTGGAGGGGATGAGTGACTGGGAGGGGGGGAGGGGGGGAGGGGGGCAGGGAGGAGATGGATCAAGAGGGAGAAAAAGGCTAATGAAGGAGATGTCGTTCCTGGCTTCTGCGTTGAGGATTTATTGTGTCTTGACGCCCACCTTCGTCTCGTGGCGCCCGCGTTGTATTACGCCGTCTCTTATTGTATCATATTATTATTTGGATCTTAATGTTATATTTCATCATATCATCTTCAGTTCTTTCTCGTGTAGGTGCACACGTGCATGTATGTAGGTATGTATATGTGTGTGTGTGTGTGTATATATGTATATATATATATATATATATCTATATATATATATATATATATATATATATATATATATATATATATATTTACATATATATATATATATATATATATATATATATATATATATATATATATATATATATATATATATATATATATATATATATATATACATACAGGTATATGTGTGTGTATGTGTGTGTGTGGGAAGGGGTTGTATGTGTATGTGTATGTGTGTGTGTGTGTGTGTGTGTGTGTATGTGTGTGTGTGTGTGTGTGTGTGTGTGTGTGTGTGTGTGTGTGTGAATATATATATATATATATATATATATATATATATATATATATATATTTATTTATTCATACACACACACACACACACACACACACACACACACACACACACACACATACATATATATGAATGTCTATATACATGTATGTATTTTAAAAAAAGTAGGAGTGTTTGTGTCTGCATATGTATAGATTTGTATACTTGTTTTTTCGACCTTATACTGGAACACATTTCCTCCATCCCGGCCGCCCTCTCGCAGCCTCGCCTAACAAGATTCCCTCAAGGTGGATAAGGGGCCTCCGAGAGTGGTTGTGCTGCCCTCTGCCGCCGGAACAAGACTGGTGGTCAGTCAGTCAACCCTCTCGCCTATCCTTCTCCCTCCTTTTGTTACTCCTCTTGTTATTATTATTTTTTTCTTCTTCCTCTTCTCTCTCTATATTTCGCTCCATTTCCTCTTCCTATCCTTGCTTATTTTCATCTCCTTCCTTTTCATTCGCTTCCTTCTCAGTTTCTCTTTCCTTTTCTTCTTCCTTTTACCTATTCTTCTTTCTTGTTTTTTTTTCTTCTTCTTCTTCTCTTCTACCCTCTTCTCATCCTTTCAATTTACTTCATTCTGCTCTGTCTCCTTATTTCTATCTGCTTTTGTTCTCTTCCCTTCCTTCTCCTTCTCCTCCTTCTTCTCTTTCTTCTCTTCTTCTTCCTCCTCCGTCAACCTCCTTCACCTCCTTCCTCCTCCTTTCATCCTTCTCCTAGTATCTTTCTTCTCCTCTTTCTCTCCTTCTTCTTCTTCTTCTTTTTAGTCCGTCATGTTCGTTCTTTGTCACCGGAGGCAAGTGGCTTCAGAGTACCTTCTTGAGGGACAGCGGCGAAGGGGGGCTAAGAGGGATAAGGGGAAAGGATGAAGAGAGAGAGAGAAAGAGAGAGAGAGAGAGAGAGAGAGAGAGAGAGAGAGAGAGAGAGAGAGAGAGAGAGAGAGAGAGAGAGAGGTAGAAGGGAATAAGAGAGATAAGGGAACAATGAAAGGATGGGATGTACGAAGGATAAAGAGGAAGGAAGAGGAATGGATGAAGGAGAGAGAGAAAAGGAGAGATGAGAGAGAGGAATGAGGGAGCAAAGGGGAAAGGGCGAAGAGAGATAGACGTAAAAGGGAAATGAGAGAGATGGAGAACAAAAATGGATGAGATGGACAAGAGAGAAAGGGGAAGGAAAGAAAGTGGATGAAGGAGAGAGAGAAAAGAGAGAGATATGAGAACAGGGGATTGTATGAAGCAAATAGGGAAAGCAAAGGGGGAAGGGTGAAGAGAGATAAATAGAGAGGAAGGGAAATATGAAAAAGAATAGGGAATAGCGAAGATGGAAGGGAAAGGGATAACAAAAGAAAAATCCAACGAGGAAATAAGAAAAAAGGGAGGAAATAATGAGAGAGATAGGGGGGAGGGGAGCGAGAGGGAAAGAGAGATAGAGAGCCAGAGAAAGGATGGGGGGGTAGAGAAAGGAGGACAGAAATGGGAAAAAGGAAGGAAAATGATAAAGAGAGGGAACGTTGGCAGCAATAGGGATAGGGGGAAAGTGTGAGAAGGAGAAGGGAAGTGGGGTTAAAAGAGAATAAGATAAAGAAAGGAAAATGAAATGAATGCAGGGGTAGGGGGAGGGTAAGAGGAGGCAGATAAATTGGGAATGGGAAATAAAAGAGGAAGGAAGAAGTGGAAAATAGAGAGATGATGGAAAGTGGAAAGGAAATAAAGGGAGCAATAGAGAAAGGAGAAAGGGTTGAGGGAAAGAAGAGAATTGGAGCAAACAAGGTGGAAAGAGTTAAAGAAGGAAAATTGACAAGCGAATGGAGAAAAGGGGCGTGTATGCAAGAGAGAGGGAAACTGGAATGGGTAAGGGAGATAAAATGGAAAAAGAGAATAAACATGGAAAATAAAAGGGGATAGGATAATAAATAAGCAAGAGAAAAGGGAATAGAAAGATAAAGTATAAGGAATAGAGTGATTCAACAAGACAAAGGAAGAGAAGAGGAAAGAC
>BOPN01000228.1:387109-389609 GCA_017312705.2 Penaeus japonicus
AGATACAGGAGCCAAAAGTTCAGAAGAAGAAAGAACCAGAGAGGAAAAGATTGAACAGAAGGAGACAAAGAGGAGGCAATAAAAAGCAAAGGAAGGCGGAAAAGCGTCGGTGTCAAAGGGAATGTATGCAAATGAGATCTGGAAGAATAAACACGTGGATAAAGAAGGGATAAAGGAATTGTTAAAATACGTGGAATAAATTGTGAAAATACGATTTGAATGTGAGAAAGAGAGAAACTATGGCAGGAGAAGAGGAGAAAAGAGAAGAAAGGGTAGATTAGCAGAGAGAGAGAGGGGGGAGAGGGAGGGAGAGAGAAAGAGAGAGAGAGAGAGAGAGAGAGAGAGAGAGAGAGAGAGAGAGAGAGAGAGAGAGAGAGAGAGAGAGAGAGAGAGAGAAGAGAGAGAGAGAGAGAGAAAGAGAGAGAGAGAGAGAGAGAGAGACCCAGAAAGAAATAGAAAGAGAGAATAAGAAACAAACAAACAAAAAAAAATTGAGGGAATAGAGACAGGGAGATAAATGGAGAAAAAGAAAGAGAGAAAGAGTGAGAGAAAGCACCTGGAGCCACGCGGGGGAAAATTCACAACAAAGGATCAGGCTTTGTGTTTTTCACCCCCGAAGGATGAGCCACTTTGTCACATGATAATAGTGACCTGACTTTTATTCGCATAAATCCATAGGCGATGCTGAGGTCGGGAAAAAACTCAACCCCGGGGTCATGGGAGATGTGGCTTTCCCCTGGGTGTCTGTGGGGTGGTTGAGGGTTAGGGGAAGAATGGGAGGAATAGGAGAGGGAGAGAGAGGGAGAGAGAGGGAGGGAAAGTAGTAGAGAGAGTGAGTGAGAGAGGGAAAGATTGAGCAAGAGAGAGAGAGAGAGAGAGAGAGAGAGAGAGAGAGAGAGAGAGAGAGAGAGAGAGAGAGAGAGAGAGAGAGAGAGAGAGAGAGAGAGAGAGAGGCCGTACGAGGAAAGGTATTATGAAAAAGAGAGTGAGAGAAAAAAAATGATGGACAAAAGGAGAAAGAGTGTGGAAGAGATAAAAGACAAAATGTGAAGAACCAGGAAGAAGATAAGTGTAAAGCTGATAATAAAGTGAGATGAAGAGAACATGGGAAATGTGATTTAGGAGGAAGAAGGAAAATAAAAGTCAAACAGAGAGAGAGAGATCAAATTAAATGAGACAGAACGAAAGAGGGAAAGCAACTGTGAAAGAAAAAGAAACACGAATGGAAATGAAATAGAAAGAATAAGATTACAATGCAGAAAAAAAGGAAATGGAAAATTAGGCTGTAAAAGATAGCGTGTGAGATATACGTAAGAACACAAAGAAAAAAAGGAAAATATAAAAAGATAGAGAAAGGGATAACATTGAGAAAAGGTGAAGGAGAAGGAGGAAAAAAGACAGAAAATAACTGAACGAACAGGAGGGAGAGAGAAAAAAAATAAAAATATTTTAATCAAATGGAAAAAAAAGAAAGAGAGAGAAAGGGAGGAAAATGAAGTGGGTAAGTGAGGGGGAAAGAGAAAGGGATAAAGATAGAAACCAATGATAAAAAAAATGAAGAAGAGGAGGGGAAAAGAGGGAGAAGAAAGGTGAAAAGGGAATCAGAAGAGGGTAAGAAAATGCTCAAAGAGACACCTGAATCCAAATGCCATGTCTCTCTCCACTCCTCCTCCACTTTTCCATTTCTTTTTAAGCTCCTTTCATTACCATTATCCTATCCACCCTTCGTAGACCTTAGCTCTCCAAATTTACCTGACGGTTTTCCCTATTTGCATAATCTTAAGAAAGAAATGGTTCCGATTTGCCATTATAGTTCTGCGGTTTTCTTTTGTCTTTGTTTGTTTGTTTGTTTGAATTTTCATTGTTTCTGATATCTATATAATTATCATTGTTAATATTGTTATGATTATCATTGGATGTATTGATAATATTTTCATTGTTATCATTATTTTTATTTTTGTCATGATTAGTTATTTATCAATCGAATTAACATAATCTTCATTATTGCTACTATTTGTCATTATCTTTGTTGTTATTATTATCATTATTATTAAAAGCATCATCATTATCATTATTACCTACCATTCTTGTATTATCATTACTATCTTCATTCTTGTTATAGTCATTATTATCATTATCATCATTAGTGGTAGTATTAGTAGTTATATCATTATCATCACCATCATTTATCACAATCATCATTGCTATTACCTTTATTGCTGTCATCATTGCGAATAGCTATATACTTAGACCTTTATAGTCACCTCTTATATCAAAAGGTGAAAAGGGAATCAGAAGAGGGTAAGAAAATGCTCAAAGAGACACCTGAATCCAAATGTCATGTCTCTCTCCACTCCTCCTCCACTTTTCCATTTCTTTTTAAGCTCCTTTCATTACCATTATCCTATCCACCCTTCGTAGACCTTAGCTCTCCAAATTTACCTGACGGTTTTCCCTATTTGCATAATCTTAAGAAAGAAATGGTTCCGATTTGCCATTA
>BOPN01000228.1:404609-407550 GCA_017312705.2 Penaeus japonicus
CTCTCTCTCTCTTCTTCGCAATGCGCCTATTTCTGTCTCCTCTCCTCCTCTGAACTTCGTCTTCATCCCTCACATGCCTACCCCCCCTCCCCTCCCCCGCCCTCAGCTCCCCTCATCCCGTGCAGCTGTCCAGGGGCGAGGTGTGCCGGTGCCATTGCCAGTGCCTGCAGGCTGTGATAAAGTCGCCTTTACACGTCTCCCTTCCTTCCTCTCCTCTCCCCCCTCCCTTTCTTTCCTCCCCCCCCCTTCCCATCCCCTCCCTTCCGTCCTCTCCTCTCTCTCCTCCATCTTTCCCTCCCCCCCCCCTTCCCATCCCCTCCCTTCCTTCCTCTCCCCCTTCCCATTCCCTCCCTTCCGTCCTCTCCTCTCCCCCATCCCTTTCTTTCCTCCCCGCCCTTCCCATCCCCTCTCTTCCGTCCTCTCCTCTCTCTCCTCCATCTCTTCCTCCCCACACTTCCCATCCCCTCCCTTTCTTTCCTCTCCCCCTTCCCATTCTCTCCTTTCCGTCCTCTCCTCTCCCCCCTCCATCTCCGTCCCTCCTCCTTTCTCTTTCCTTTCTTCCCTTCGCCTTCCTCTCCTCTCTATTTCTCTCCTTCCTCCTCCCCTTCCATCTCCTCACTCCCCTCTTCCATTCGTCTCCTCCCCATTCTTCCTTCATCTTTATCTTCTTTTCTCTTCTTCCCCTTCCTTTTCTCCCCTTCCTTTTTTTCTCCTTCCTTCCTTTCCTCTTCCAACCTCTTTTCTCCATCACCTCCTCCTTTCTTCCTTTCCACCTTCTTTAATCCCATCCCTCCCCTTCCCTCCTTCTCTCCCTTTCCTCCCTTCCTGCCCACCCCTCCCTTCCCTCCCCTCCCTTCCCTCCCCTCCCCTCCCTTCCCTGCCATCCCCTCCCATCGTTCTCTCGCCTCCCCTCCCTCTCACCCCTCCCCTCCTTTCCTTCCCTCCCTTCCCCTCTCTCCCACACCTCCTTTCCTTTCCCTCTTCTCCCTTCGTTCTCTCCCATCCCCTCCCCCCTCCCCTTCCTATACCCTGGCCCCTTCTCTCCCGTCCCCTTCCTATCCCTTGGCTCCTTCTCTCCCGTCCCCTCCTTTCCCTCCCCTCTTCTCCCTTCGTTCTCTCCCCTCCCTTTCCCTCCCTTCCCTCCCCTCCCCTCCCTTCCTTCCCTCCCCTCCCCTCCCCTCTCCTCCCTTGCCTCCCCTCCCCTCCCCTCCTCCCCTCCTCCCCTCCCCTCCACTCCCTTCCTTCCTTCCCACCCTTCCCTCCCCACTCCCCCTCCCTTCCCCTCCCTTCCCACCTCTCCCCCTCCCATCCCCTCCCCTTCCGTCCCCCCCTCCCCTCTTCTCCCCTCCCATCGTTCTCTCCCATCCCCTCCCTCTCCCCTCCCTCTCCTTTCCCCCTGGCCCCTTCTCTCCCCCTTGGACTGGCTGTCTGCAGATGCTCTCTTCATCTCGCAAGAGGAGATGGCCGAGGCTGGATGTCCCGGCGGCGAATAAATTGAAGAGAAGGTGGAAGGAAGGAAGGAAGAGGGGGGTATATTGTGCCAAGAGTGTGTCTGTTTGTGTGTGTGGGCGGGGAGGGGGGTCATGAAGATCAGACAAAGGATATTAATACTCATGGAGACACATACTGGGAAAAAAAATAAAAAAATCGTTGTTTTGAAATAGCAACACTTTTACGCAGATCGAACGAAGGAAAATAACGCTAATGAAGACTCATTCCGGATAATAAACATTATACTCGTTCTTTACTCGTTCTTGCAACTTGTCCCATTATCACACGCTGCAGTTTAACGAAGTACATCTACTGCATCTTTCCCCCCCCCTACCCCCCCCCCCCCCCTGCATTTCTCTCGTTATATTTCCTCACGCAATGAAGTAACGTTATATACTATCAACCGGTGGCAAGGATAAACATATCTTGTGAAATCTTCCTTTTCTTCTTTTTCTTTTTTATTCTTCCCCTCTTTTTTTTTATTATTATTTTTTTCTCATTTTTCTTCATCTCTTTCTTCTTCTACCTTCTATTCTTATATTCGTCATCATCATGACTTCTCACTTTTACCTACCTCTTCATCTTTTTTTCTTTTTTTGTTCTCTAATTTTTACTTTATCTGTTTCATCATTCTATCTCCCTCCTTATCATTATCATCATCATCATCATCATCATCATAATCACCCTCCTTCTCTCCAGTTCCTTGAAGGTTTATTACTTTTCAGCTTTCGAAATAAAACAAGGAATACTCGCCAGGATATGTGAAGGACATCAATAACGAAGGAGGGAAGGGGGGAGGGGGAAGGGGGGTGTTGCCAATTAGCTCTATTAAAGATGTCACAGATCCACTTTAGTCTATCATTTTCCTTGGCTTTACATCATCCTCATTACCACTGAGTGTTTCATGATTTTATGATTATTGATGTTAGGAGAAGTAAGTAATAAGTCATTATTATCATTATTGTCATTATCATAATTATTATCATTATCATCATTATTGTTATTATTGTCATTATCATTACTACCATTATTACTTTTTTATCATCATCATTATTACTATGATCATGATTATCATTATTGTTATCATTACTCTTCTACTACTAACATCATTACTATTATTTTCATTATCAATATCACTGTTGTTGTTACTGTTACCATTATTATTGTCTTTTTTGTCATCATCATTATCATATCACTAGCATTATCACTGGTTTTGTTTCCCTCATCATTTTTATTGTTATCATTAATACTATTACAATTACTTTCATTACAAATATCATTATCATTATCCTCAGGCATCTATCTATCCATCTATCTATCTTTCTAGGTTTGTCTCTATCTATCTCTCTTTCTATACCTTTTTCCTTGCCCCCCCCCCCCTATCTCTCTCTCTCTCTCTCTCTCTCTCTCTCTCTCTCTCTCTCTCTCTCTCTCTCTCTCTCTCTCTCTC
>BOPN01000228.1:417393-419893 GCA_017312705.2 Penaeus japonicus
CTGAAAAGGTGGTGCAGAAGAGATCCGAGATTAACAAGAAGCAGAAAAGTCACAAAGACAACAAAGACAACAAATCAAAGAGCTGCGTCGTTCTCGTTACGCCGAGAACATAAACAACAAGACGCATGTCCCGTCTGCAATGCATCCATTCGTTTTGTCAAATAGTGGCTCGCTATCGACAGCATTTCTCCATTTTAAATTCCTCGACAGGAGTGCGTACCGTCATAAACTATACCCATGGCCAGTCCGCCCCTCTGTGGCTGTTCCTTCTCACCTGGTTCTCTCCCTTGCTCTCTACTCCTCTCCATTCTCCCCTCTTCTTCATCCCTTCCCTATTCTCTACCCCTCTTCATTCTCCCCTCTTCTTCATCCCTTCCCTATTCCCCAAGCTTCTACACTCCTCTCCATTTTCCCCTCTCTATCCCCCCTTTCCCTTCTCCTATGGTTTCTCCCCCTTCTATTTTACTCCTCTACCTTCTCCTCAGACTTCTCTCCCCTCTCCCTTTTCCCACGCCATTCCCTGCCTCTTTCACTGCTCCTATTCTCCCCTCGTTGCTCATCTCTCTCTTTCACCTCTCTCCTTCCTCCTCGAGCTTCTCTCCCTCTACTACTCTCCATACCCCCCCCCCTTTCCCCCTTCCATCTCCTCTTCTATCATCTCCCCTCTCTGTCTTAGCACCCCCCTCACACCTTCTCGACATCACCCCTAACACGCACCCCCACACACATTCACACACTCGCCATTACTTTCTTCATTTCACTTTACTTTCACCCACTTCTTCATTTTCATTTTCTTCATTACTTCATTACATTATAGAGACTTCTCCGCAAGATGCTACTGAAGAACTTGAAAAATAGAATGATTAAGCATTCATGATTCCCTCAAACCTCCTACATATTTCTTCTTCCCTTAATTCTCCTCCTTCGCCCTCCTACTCTCTTCCTCATCCCGCCTCCTTTTCACTCTTTTTCTTCGGCTCATATCTTTTACCTTATCCCCTTCTTCCCTTTCCCTTCTCCTCTCTTCTACTGTCCCACTCTTTTTCCTCCTCTTCCACTCCCCTTCCCTTTCCCTCTTTCTCCCATCCCCATCTTCACCTCACTTTCCTTCCCCTTCTTCTTTCTTTCTCCTCCTCCTCTTCACCCTCCTACCCACCACATCGGCCATCCCCTACCTAGCCCCTCTTCCACTCCTCCACCCCCCCCCTCCCCTCCCAGACCCTTCCTCGGGGTAGACCGATCACCTATAACGCCCGTGCAGTAAAGACAAGGATGGATACACATATCGAACAGGGCGTGAAAAATATATCCATATATAATCTATTATTGCAGACACGCCCATAACTGTGGCATTCGTAAGACAAGTGCGAAATGGGTTCCAGTTTGTGAGAGGGGAGAGGGAGGGGAAGGAAGATGGAGTAGGAGTGGGAGGAGGCAGGGAGGAATAAGAGGGAAGGACTGGAGGGAAGGGAGCAGGAAGGAGGGAGGGAGCAGAGAGGAGGGAGGGAGCAGGGAGGAGGGAGGAAGCAGAGAGGAGGGAGGGAGCAGAGAGGAGGGAGGGAGCAGGGAGGAGGGAGGAAGCAGAGAGGAGGGAGGGAGCAGAGAGGAGGAGGGAGCGGGGGGAGGGAGAGAGCAGGGAGGAGAGAGGGAGAGAGGGAGGGGAGGGAGGAAGCAGGGAGGAGGGAGGGAGCAGGGAGGAGGGAGGGAGCAGGGAGGAGGGAGGGAGCAGGGAGGAGGGAGGGAGCAGGGAGGAGGGAGGGAGCAGGGAGGAGGGAGGGAGCAGGGAGGAGGGAGGAAGCAGGGAGGAGGGAGGGAGCAGGGAGGAGGGAGGAAGCAGGGAGGAGGGAGGGAGCAGAGAGGAGGGAGGGAGAAGGGAGGAGGATCGAGGGAGGAAAACTGGAGGTAGAGGGAAGGGGGGAAGGGGGAAGGGGGAAGGGGGGGATGGGATCAGAATGTGCTATTGGATTTGTATTTCTTGATCTTAGTATTTGTAACAAATACATTATTCAATTTATGACTGCAATTACTTCATCGTCTATGAATGATCAATATACGCATATCCACTATCATTTTTTATTTATACGCTTGTGTTTTTGTACTTTGTCACAGTGACGTACCTTGTTATGAAGTGAGCAGTTTTCGCAAAATTCGGTCTCTTATGTAAGACATATATATATATATATATATATATATATATATATATATATATATATATATATATATATATATATATAAATATATATATATATATATATATATATATATATATATATATATATATATATATATATATATATATATATATATATATGTGTACGTGTGTGTGTGTGTGTGTGTGTGTGTGTGTGTGTGTGTGTGTGTGTGTGTACATATATATATATATATATATATATATATATATATATATATATATATATATATATATATATATATATATATATATATATATATATATATGTATATATACACATATATATATATACATATTCTTTTCTCTTTT
>BOPN01000228.1:424893-427393 GCA_017312705.2 Penaeus japonicus
TCCTGAGGGATATTTATTATTTGTGTGACAAATAACAGGAATGTTGTTTGATTATTCAGGCTTTCGAATAGAGCAAATACTTTTCCACGACCAATGAATGAAATAACATGACTTTCTCTTTCCCGTAATTGCTATTCCATCAATAATAAACGCAGAATCTATCAACTAAAATGAAATACAGCTACAAAGAATACATAAAAAGAAAGAAAATAACTACAGTAGCTATTAAGGGCGTCACTAAAGGGATATTTATGACATTCCTTTTGTCAGAGCCTATGATAGATATTAATGAGTAATAATTGTCTGATACTGAGCTGTGTATACCTAGTGACTATTAATCACCTGTATTTAGTATTAATACATGGAGAAAAACAAAGGATTTATCGCCTTATAAAAGAAAGACCACCACTCAAAAATTAAAAATACATAGCCAAAAAATATTTAAAAATATAAAAAATCCACAGAACAACAATAACAAAACAGTAATAAAAAAGAATATGGCACCATCCGTTATACAACCGGAACAAGCAGTCGTCCTCTGCAGGAAGTTCCAACGGTCGTAACGACAGAAGAATATCGTTGTTCATCAGTTAACAGTCGTTTGGTAGTGACACCCGAGGCAGTTACCGGGAAAAGGGAACTTGTGAAGCTAATGGCCGGGCCTGGAATGTGGAAACGCGGACAACTCAATGGGAAGCGGCGAGCACACGTGCGTTTTCTGTCTCCTTCTGTTTACATCAGATGGAGGGCCTCTGGCGGGACGGAAGGTAGGGTTTCTTTGTCTTGCATGTTTCAGCTTTGTGATTTTCTTCTTTTTCCTCTTTGATTTCATTTTTTTTCTATCTCTCCTTCTTCTTCTTCTTCCTCTTATTTCACTGATTGTTATCCTCATTATTACATTATTACTACTTATTTTTCCACTTCTCGCTTTCTTTCCTTCTTTTTCTTCTGCCTTTGCTTCTTATGCCTTTTTTTTTTCTTTCTACTTTTTCTTCCGTGTCTTCTTCATCTTCTTTATCTTCATCTCCTTCTACTTCTTTTTTCTTCTTAGTTTTGAACGGAGTAGCAATATCGATGCATTGGTGTCTGTTGATTGTTTCCCTTGCATCCATAAGATAATATCGGCTGTATTCACTTTGACAGGAAAGTAATCTTATTTTTCTCTCTACTTATTACTTCATCTGCCTTTGTCCCTTCTTCCCTTTCGTTGTTTTATCATTCCTTTTATTCTATATTAGTTACCTTGCCTGTCAGGGAACAACTTTCCTCCGCAGTTTTAATTGAATTGCTACTGTAGTGTGCATCACGCCACAGTAATTCCATCAAATTGTATGAACGATTTTGATAACGTGCTCATGGAAGTAAAACGGTATGCACATGTCTCTTTCCCTAATTAAAACGGCACAAAAACACAACTTTCCACTCACAGGCCATATATGAAAAGAATCATGACTGCAGCCTCACTGTGCATGATTGTAAAGTTTAAAAGCCTGCAAGTTCCATTCCTGTAACTCGTGGTTAAGCCATCAGCTGTCACAAACCGGCTAATGCGTGGTAATCACGTGCAATTAACCCAGATTGTACTATATTCCCAGTAGTTAAGGGGGGGAGAGAAAGAAATTAATTGATTAAGTTATAAATGGAGACAGGGAATACGGAATAACGAAGGAAAATGCGTTGAATTCTGGATGAAAGAAGGTAAATGTAAGATTGAGGAGAGAAAGCGGTAAGGAATGAGAGCGAAAGGAAGGATGAGGAACAACAAGAGAAAGGAAATATACAGAGGGAGAAACAGAGAGAGCGAGAAATAGATAGATACAGAGATCGAGACTGAGAGAGATAGACATAGACAGAGACAGAGCTACAGAGAGAGGGAGAGAATCAAATACAAATGCACCAGATAAAAATAAGATAAACAAAGGGTATGAGAGAAGCATGCTATAAGCGAGACAGACAGACAGTCTGGCAAGCTGACAAAAAGGCAAGAGATATAATAGATAAATGGGGAACACGTAATAAAAAGGACCTCGTAAAGAAAGAAAGGGAAATACAGGTTGATAGTTCTAGTAGAAGATACGAGAATGAGAGGAAGAGTGATATGAGATGTGGAAGGAAACGTGAGATTAATGGATGACAGGTGAGGTAGCCAGAAGAGAATTAAAGAAAAGTAATTTTGAAGGGAGGGAAATGCATAGAGTGGTTATAAATGAAATGGGAAGTAAGAAAAGGGTGGTAAATGGGAGAGAAAGTAGGGTCCCGGATGATGAAGAGGAAGGGAAGAGGGCGTGAAAAGGTCATTAACTCGCATGAAGATATTTTACAAAGGAAAATCTGAGGCAAGGATAATAGCAGTCAAAGAAGAGAGAGAAAGGGGAGGAAGGGAAAGAGAAGGTAAGTAGTATGAGGTGTCCATGTGTGTGTGAGAAAGAGGGAGACAGAGAAGGAAGAAATGTATATATATATAATATATATATATATATATATATATATATATATATAT
>BOPN01000228.1:432393-437393 GCA_017312705.2 Penaeus japonicus
GTTGGAGAGGGGGGGGGGAGTTAATGTATGTGTGTGTGTGTGTGTATTTGTGTAAGTGTGTGGGTGGCTGGATGTAGGTCATGGCACAAGCTATCAAGTTATGGTCACGGAATGCAGACATTTTTTAAGTATTCACAGGTACCAATATTCAAAGGTCGAGCATTAGAAAAAACGCATTTTCTGAATATATATATTTGTACCTTAGATTCCCACGCTTTCCTTTGTCCTTCTCAAACCACTCGTGCACTTGTGCAACCACACCCACACAAATACACACATGCTTACACACACAAACACATAGAAAAACACACAAACACACGAACACACAAATACACACAAACACTCACACAAACACACACAAACACACACACACACACACACACACACACACACACACACACACACACACACACAAACACACACACACTAACAAACACACAGACAAACACACAAACACATACACACACACACACACACACACACACACACACACACACACACACACACGTACAGACACGCGAACCCAAACATGCATACACAAAACACACACACATTTTTCTGCCATGGGCCATGCACGATAGCAATATACTGGTCCTAAATTTATGCCATATGCGAGTCAAAGAGGAATGCAGTCCCGGTCGAATGAAAATATGAAAAGTAAGACCAAAAAAGAAAGAAAAAAAAGGAAAGAATATAGAAGAAAAGAAGAATGAGAGGTAAAAATTTGAAATATATATGAATGGGTTGATTTTAGTGTAGAATATAGAGCCTCGTTCCTGAGAAAAGGGAATAGAATGACAGCAAAGTAAATTCAAAACTCAACATAACCAAAAAAATAAAAAAGAAAGAAAAAAAAAAGAAAAAAGAATATCAAACGAATGACATATTCGGTGCGCAGAATATATTGGAATACATACGTGGACGAAAAAAAGTTAAAAAAAAAAAATGTATACAGGAACTAGATGATATTAGGAGGGAAAACGCAGTTAGAATATATATATATATATATATATATATATATATATATATATATATATATATATATATATATATATATATATATATATATATATATATATATATATATATATATATATGCATACAGATATAGATATGTATATGTATATATATATGTATGTGTATATATATGTGTGGATCTATGTATATATATGTATAAATATATATATATATATATATATATATATATATTATATATATATATATATGTGTATGTGTGTATTGTGTTTATATATATATGTATGTGTGTATGTATATATATATATATATATATATACATGTATATGTGAATATATTTATGTGTATATATATATATGTATATATATATATATCATATATATATTTCATATAATGTACATGAATATGTATATATATATATACATATATATACATATACATATACATATACATACATACATACATATATATAAATCGTATGAATTAAACACGCACTCTTTCGATGAAAAAATGAGATAACCCACGTCAAACAAAAAAGGAAAATGTTGCCATCGCTTGATCAGGTATATATAACCAATACTATTTAATAAAGGTTTTGCGTTTAGCCCTAAAGGCAGCTCTACCAGGGTTCTCTTGGACAATATGAAGGACAGACAAGCTTCCCTAGCCAGACTCTCCTCCAAAATATCGGAAAATCAACCCCAGAAAAAATATATATGAACAAAATGGACGGATCTTGGTGTATGAGACGTGGCATCTCGCAGAGGCACGGCTGTTATGGCGGGAACTCTTGAATGCAATACGAAAGGTTATGAATGTCGCCATAGTTATTCTCTAGTAAGAATTAGATAGGATATCCGATTCCTGGCATACCTGCGGGACGGCATAGGAAAACTATAAATTCAAGAATGTTTAATAATTGTTTTCTTGGAATGTGTACAGGACAAATTATTACGATAATATTTACAGACAGGAAAATTTGAAACTTAAACAGGCGCGCGCGCACACACACACACACATATAGATATGGATAGATATTACGTATATATATATATGTATATGAGAAGATGGTAGAATGCAGTAACGCATTTTTAATATATACAAATTTTGACCTCCCTGACCGGGACTCGAACCCGCGCCGTAAGATCGACAGGTACGGAAGTGATACCGCTCGGCTACACGACCCGACAAAAGAGTTGTTCAACCAGACGCTTTATGAGATGTCATGGACATTACCTATGTGTTCTTAGCAGAACAGCCGAGTGCCCGCGGGAGTTGTTCGTAAAAATTCGCTATCACTGTTCTGCTAAGAACACATAGGTAATGTCCATGACATCTCATAAGGCGTCTGGTTGAACATCTCTTTTGACGGGTCGCGTAGTCGAGCGGTATCAACCGTGCCTGTCGATCTTACGGCGCTATGTATATATATATATAATATATATATATATATTATATATATACATAAATATATATATGATATATATATATATATGTGTGTGTGTGTGTGTGCATACATGTTTGTAGGAGAGTGGAAAAGAGTTAGTAGGTCATCGACTTTGAAATAAACAAAAGTCCAATAAACTATTCAACAACGAACTCTTTGATTGCTAAAAAGATAAGTCTTAATATGAATGCAAATCACTTCTCTCCAATCGCATTGTCTCCCACTGATAAGCATAATTGGGTCACGCAGACACAGGCACCGATATTTGTTTTTGGTTGACCAGAAAAGAATTCGGAATATTTTTATATATATATACGTTACACACATTTATATTTACATATCTATATATTCATATAACATATATACATATATGTATGTATATATATATATATATATATATATATATGTATATATATATATATATATATATATATATATATATATATGTATGTATGTGTATGTATATATCTCTCTACTATATATATATGCATATATATATATATATATATATATATATATATATATATATATATATATATATATATATGTATGTCTATATATGTATATATATATATATATATATATATATATATATATATATATATATATATATATATATATACATTGACCTTCCTCTATGTTACTACCCTCACTAAACAGCTTCAGGGTCTGTGTGTACCTTGTCGCCCCATGCTCCCCTTATTCCCTCCCCTCCTGTCCCCACCCTTCCCTCCCTCCCCTCCCCCCTCTCCTACCTACCCTCCCCCCTCTCCTACCTACTCTTCCCCCCTCCCCTCCCTACCCTTCTCCGCCTACCCCGTCCAAGCCACTGGGAATACGTGATTATGCAAGGTTTCACTCGTCAAGCGGACATTAGAGCTTACCGATACCAACGACGAGAGAAACTAGAGGGTCCTAAGCATTGCAACTAAAGCCAGGTGCCTCTTCTAACTACTAGCCGATTATTGGAAATCACTTAGCTATTAGGGGATTCTAGTGTGATGACTCGAAGATTCGACGAATTGGTATTGTGTGTTTTGTGTGTTTGCTTTAGTCTGTACGTGTGTGAGTTTGTGTGTGTGTGGATACTAGTGTGTTTGTGGAAGTTATCAAAATCATCTGTCTTGTTAGTGTGACGGGGCGTGTAAAGTGATGGAGGGGAAGGGGGGGGGGGGGGGGGGTTAGAGTATCAGTATCTTTTTATGCGTGCTGTTTGTATGTGTGTGTGTTGGATGTGTTTGTGTACGTGTTTGTCCATACGTGCGTGTTGTGTAGGAATGTCAGTCTCATGAAAGGAATAAAGATCTAAATTTCCTACAATATATATATATATATATATATATATATATATATATATACATAAACATATATATATGTATATATACATACATATATATATACATATACATACATACATACAGATATACATATATATAAATTGCTGAACCTTCCAATCATCATTGAGCGCCTCCTCCGCAGCCCGTGTCAGAAGGCGGTGACGTCATCATCCGATTTGATGAATATGCCCTCCTTTGTCCTCTCTCGATGCAATTCCAACTCTTGCTCGCGTTATTATCAGCGCTGTCCTCTCTTCGCCATATGTCTCTTTCACAGGACTCTTTCTTACTCGTTTTATCCTATCTGCGCTTGATTTTACTGTTTATCTATTTGTCTGCTCTTTTTAATCTTTTCTTGTTTTCCTTATCTTTTCTTCTTCATCTTCCTTTTTTTGGCTAATATACTCTTTTCTCCACTTTTCTCGCCTCAAATTGCTCTTACAATCCTTCATTTTCTCCCTCTTCTATTTCCCCTTGTCTTTTTTCCTTGATCCCTTTCTTCCTCTACACCGCCCCCTCTTTTCATCTCTCCCCCTATATCTCTCTACTCTCTCTTCTCCCCCTTTCCTCCTCTTCACCGCCCCTTCTCTTTTCTCCGTATCTCTCTCTCGCTTTCTTTCTCTCTTCTTCCCCCTTCTTCTACACAGCCCCTTTCCTTCCTCCTCTCTCACTCTCTCTCTCTCTCTCTCTCTCTCTCTCTCTCTCTCTCTCTCTCTCTCTCTTGCTCACGTTCTCACCCACTTCACTCAACGCAAGGTATTAGTTTACACATGAATGGACCGAGTGAATGAATGATTGGGGGCGGGGCTTCTTTCCGATGCAGCGTGGGCGGGAAGCCATAATTCATCTTTGTCCATATAGTTTTATCAATACTGCCTTAACGTTACCCTCGTACTCTCCACTCATCCATTCACTGTATATACACCGGTTGCCAGTGACATATTGCCCTAAGTAATGGCTCTGACCTGGAACAGAAGTTGAACAACACTTCAAAATAAAGTAAACAAACATGAAATACTTCCATGGATTGAGGGGAATTTATATGTATGGATAAAAACAGTATACATACGTATACGTGCGCGTGTGTGAGGCTAAGAGAACAAGAAAGTGAGAGAGAGAGAGAGAGAGAGAGAAAGAGAGAGGAAGAGAAGGAGAGAGCGAGATTCCCACTGTTTCAGACGGTAAATGGTTCTATAATGCCACAAGACTATTACTGGCCGCAGTTCAGCTTTGTTAGTGGG
>BOPN01000228.1:454893-459893 GCA_017312705.2 Penaeus japonicus
TGATGATGATGATGATGATGAGGAGGAGGAGGAGGAGGAGGAGGAACAGGAACAGGAGGATGTTGATGATGATGATGATGATAACGATGATGAAGATTATATGATGATAACGATGATGATGAAGCTGCGGATAATAATGATATATGATGCAATACAAAGAGAAAAAACTCCACCAAAAGTCGTTTCGAAGATCCAGCGATGTGACGCATGCGCATACCTCCTCTTTATCGTCATTTACTTCTTTTACTCTCTGTCACCCTGAAGTCACCGCTACTGACGTCAATAACGGGCCACTGAGCCAGATAAACGTTGGTTTTATTGCCATAGATAATAACACGCCTGTATTCATTACACGTTATTATCGCCTTGTTACTACACTATCTTACCCATAGGGTCCCATCACGCCACAACAAGAAGAAGCCATATCATGTTATTAAACAATGAAGGACCTGGTTATCTCGTAGCACCTTGTAATCAGGGAGAATATCAACATACCACCTGAGCTACCGCTGTGATGTAATATTAAGACTATGGTATTTTATTAATAGGACTGTATTAATGAGGAAAGATACACCTCTCCTCATCAGAGGTGGCTTTATCATCCTTATTATCATGATGAATATCTTTTTTGTTTATATCTAGTGGCTCGATATTTTCCTTCGTTTTTCTCCTTGTTATTATCTTTATTATCTTCGTTGTCTCTATGATCTTCATTACTGCCATAACTGATATCAAGTAAGAGTACTTCTGATAGCAAAAAAATAAAAAAAATAAAAAGATAGAAAATAATAAAAATAACTACTACATACATAAGCCATTAAGCCATAAGTTCTTTCCCGTATTTAGTTCATGAAACATTTACAGACACGCAAATCTCCCGGCTATTCCATCACTTAAGCCACCCTTGGCAAAGTGAAAATTAATGGAATTAAACGCAACATTATTAAATTTGACTTTAGACTGACCAATACCACTTGCCGTTACGTAATAAACAGAGCTTAGCGGAGCAGCGTTGCCATAATGAAAGTGGTCCGTGTGATGGGTTCCAGAGCCCATAAGTGTTGCAAACGTCGAAAGGGGAAAAAGCAGGACGCTACTGCATACATGAATACATCTAAAACACGCGAGCATACAAACACACACGCATGTATACAGATATAGACATATATACATACGAATCTATCCATCTTTTTGTCTATCTACTTATTTATTCATCTGTCTATCTATCTATCTATCTGTCTGGCTGTCTATATCTAACTGCCTGTATCTGTCATCCCAACTAAGTATTCATATATCTATATATATCTACATCTATCTTTCTATGTTTTTATCGTTATATTTATACCTATCTATCTATTCATTTATCTCTTTATATATATATATATATATATATATATATATATATATATATATATATATATATATATATATATATATATATATAATATATATATATATATATATATATATATATATATATATATATATATATATATATATATATATATATATATATATATATATACATACATATATATATATATATATATATATATATATATATATATATATATATGTATGTATGTATGTATGTATATATATGTATGAATGCATACTGTATGTGAGTGAGTGTGAGTATGTGTACGTGTGTGTGTGTGTGTGTGTGTGTGTGTGTGTGTGTGTGTGTGTGTGTGTGTGTGTGTGTGTGTGTGTGTGTGTGTGTGTGTGTGTGTGTGTGTGTGTGTGTGTGTGCATGTGTGTATGTCTGCATGCATGCATGTATGTATGTATGTATGTATGTATGTATGTATGTATGTAAACATGCACGTGTCTAGGGTTTGATATATGCATGTACTAAAAAATCGTACATCCGGAGTGTTGTTATCAAAGCAATGGTGTACACTTAAAATATTTTAAACTTTTTTTTTTTTTTGTGTGTGTGTGTGTGTGTCCTTGAACTGCTCACCTGTTAAACGTACCCAAAGCTTTTTCCCCTTTTTTCTAATAGCACTCAATACTCGGATTTATATTTCATCAGTACATGGAATATGAACAAGTATATACATCAAAGCTCTGACATATTCGCTGAACCGAGAGAACACTTACATACAGTATTTACCGAAGCCAAATAGGACGTTAATAATTCGCAAGAGTTCTATAAATGAAAGTTTAAGAGTTTCATTTCATAATATAATTTCTATCGTAATGATACGCAATGATGATATGCCTTACGTTTCTTGCCAGGGCTGTTGACATCTTTTCCTGCAGGGAAAGGGAAGGGGAAGAGCAGGAGGAGGAGGAGGAGGAGGAGGAGGAGGAGGAAGAAGAAGAAGATAGGGAGGAGTTGAAAGAGGAACAGGAGCAGGAAGAAGATAAGGAGGGGAAGGAGGAGGTGGAAGGGGAAGAAGAAGATAAGGATGAGGAGGAACAGGAGGAGGAACAGGAAGAAGATAAGAAGGAGGAAGAGGTGGTGGAGGAGGAAGATGATGAAGGAGAGAAGGAGAAGGAAAAGAAGGGCGGCGATATTAAAAAGGAAAAGAAAGTGAAGAAAAACAACAAATGAAGGAAAAAGAGGACGAGAAGTATGTTACAAATCACTGGACACTAAAAGCGCTTCTCGAAACACCAAAGCATCGACAGAATACCATCAACACCAGCAGTACCAGTAACATCAACGAGAGTATTAATATTGACACCAGCAGCAGCATCAACACCAGTAGTACCACTAACACCAGCAAAGCCTAAAATAACGGCAAAACTAGCGATACCAGTAGGTACCAACAACACCAGCAGAGCCATCAGCTGGTGTTGTTGTAGCGACAACAACAAACTAGTAACACCAGCAGTCCTGCCAACTCCAACGCCACCACCAGTATCAACAGTAACGGCAAAACCAGCAACACCAGCCATACCTCCAACAACAACCCCAACACCAGCAACACCACCAACACCATCACCACCACTCAGGCTTGACAGGTCGTGGACAGCAATAACAAGCAGTGAGGGAGTGACGAGGCGGACATGCATATTCAGTCTGTTGTCCTGACACTCACAACACCATTAATCTGGCCAGACTAATATTGTGCTCCTCTCTCCTTCTCTTCGTTCCTTGTTCTCTCTCTCTTTCTCTTTCTGCCTGTCTGTCTGTAAGTTTGTCTGTCTGTCGCTTTGTATGTTTCCTTTCCTCTCCCTAGACCTGTAAATACATTTATATATACATATGTATATATATATATATATATATACACAAATATATATATACAAATTTTACCTCCCTGACTAGGACTCGAACCCGATATATATATATGTATATATATATATATATATATATATATATATATATATATATATATATAATATATGTATATATATATATATATATATATATATATATATATATATATATATATATATATATGTATATATATATATATATATATATATATATATATATATATATATATATATATGTATATATAATATATGTATATATATATATATATATATATATATATATATATATATATATATATATATATATATATATATATATATACATATATGTATATATATATATATATATATATATATATATATATATATATATATATATATATATATACATATATATATATATATATATATATATATATATATATATATATATATATATATATATATACATATATGTATATATACACACATATATATATATATATATATATATATATATATATATATATATATATATATATATATATATATATATATATATATATATATATATATATATATATATATATATATATATATATATATATATATATACATATATTATATATATATATATATATATATATATATATATATATATATATATATATACATATATCTTTCTCTCTCTCTCTCTCTCTCTCTCTCCCTCTCTCTCTCTCTCTCTCTCTCTCTCTCTCTCTCTCTCTCTCTCTCTCTCTCTCTCTCTCTCTCTCTCTCTCTCTCTCTCTCTCTCTTCTCTCTCTCTCTCTCTCTCTCTCTGTGCGTGTGTGTGTCTGTGTGTGTGTCTGTGTGTGTGTGTTTGTGTGTGTCGATGTCTGTCTCTGCATTGATATATGTATTCAAAACTACTCAAATTGTAAAGTAACCATTGATTCTAAGCGAATGTCTACCTAGACAGTACTTAACTATTTGTCATATTGTTATAGGAAAAGGTATTTCACAACACACACGCACGTATATGAATATAATGTCATCTTTACCTTGTTGCAAAATGTCTAGGTAGCTCAGCTGATGTCCCGCAGAGATTGTTCCCGTACCCAGGTGTGATCAACAATATTTGTAAATCTTGGTGTATTTGCTTTTGAACCTGGAGGGTTCTGTGGAATTGTCAAATTGTGAAAAGCATAAGGATGGTGATGATTTAGAATGACAATGGCAGGAGTGGTTGTAATATTATAAGTAATACTGATAGTGATGATGATGATAATGGTAATCATTGTGGTGATGATAATGATAATGACTACAATAATAATAATTATTATTATCATTATTATGATATCAATAATGATAATAATGATAATAATAATGATAAATGCAATAATAATCATAGCAATGATAGCAAAAGTAATAAGGATATCAATAATAATAACAATATTGACAATGACAATAAATGATAACACTAATAATAATAATGAGAATGATAACGATAATGATAATACAGACGATAATCATAATGGTAATGATGATTATAGTCATACCTATAACAATGATAATGGTAAATAAGATAATGAAGAAAAAGATAATGCAAATGACAATGTTAATGATAATGATAATAATTATGAAAATAACAATAATGGCAATGATGATAGTGATGATAATGATGAAAAGGATGATAGCACTAACAATATTATCAATGTGCTCCGTATGGTTGCTTATGTATTTCCTAATTCATTCACTTATATCTACTCCCATTTCCTTATTTTACTGCTATACATTCGTTCGTC
>BOPN01000228.1:489893-502393 GCA_017312705.2 Penaeus japonicus
CATTTTTTATTGCATGATTGTGCAGTATTGTAATGTATACTATTATATGTTTATAGGTTTTGCAATTGTATTATATGATGATTTGTCTTCCTATGTTAGTTTTCTTTGAAATTCGATTTCTAGCACTTGTTTTATATAGACGTATATCAGTCTATTTTCATATTATTATTGGAAATATTTAATGCTCGTTACACTTTTCAAGCATAAAAGTTAAGTATAAGTTAGCCTCTATGTAATCTAACTGCATGCCTTAAATACAAAAAGTCATTTCAAGTTTCTCTATTAACTTTATTACAAGCGCAGTTGCATTAAATATAGCTTGACTGTATATATGTGCATCATTTTTGTAGAATCAGCTCGTTATGATTTTCCACTTTCCTTGACATAGTTTCTTGAACGTAATATCTCGAGCTAGTTTTCATGTGAGCTGATTTTTTAAAACTTAATTTGGTTTTGTTTATATAGAAGACAGAGACACATATACAGAAGAAGGAGAAGAAAAAAAAACAGATCGAAAAACAGAGACGAATATGCACGAATAAATTTATCTGCGTTACGACAGCGCTACGTTTTCTGTTGAACGGAAAAGCAGAGTTGCTGACGTAGTGTGGGTGATGCTTGTTATTAAACATATGACGGAGGAGATTACAGTATTTCTGTATTTCAATTTTGCGAGACATAAAATTGTTTCGTCAGTATCAGCTGTTGTTTCCAATTATGCATCTTTAGATAATTCTACTAGAAGTATTTCTCATTCACAATTCGAGAGTTCTCGTTCAATTGCAACCGCCATGTCGAAATCTTTGTTTACATAAATACGCCGAGCGGTTTGGCATGTTCAATGCGTAGACCACAGTGGACGTATCTTTATGAACGCCATGCTGACAGGTATATTTCTTTCTGCAATATTATATTTGTTGTGATATTAAAGTTATTGAAAATAAAAAGATAAAAACTGTCTAGTGAAGTTCATTTCTTATGAGCAGCTCCAAATATAGGGAAAGAATGCACACACACACACACACACACACACACACACACACACACACACACACACATACACACACACACACACACACACACACACACACACACACACACATGCACACACACACACACACACACACACGTATACACACTCACACACACATACATACATACACACAAGAAGCAATACAAACCCGTCTTCAAAGTTTTGAATTAACTAAGTTGTGTAGACTTCATCAATCAAATTATCACCAACGTTAAATAAATACAGTAGTTTAAGGATGTTTATTTTGATATCAAATATGAGAGTAATAATGATAATGATAGTGATGAAATTAGATATGATGTCAATGATTATGACACCAATATTAATGGTAACGATAATGACCAAACTACTAATAACAACAATAATAATGATAATAACTATTATGATAATCCTGATGATAATAATGACAATAATGATGATAATGATAATGAAAAGAAGAACAAGAATAGTGATGATAGATTAGTTTCGCCTGTCTATCGAATTATCGATGATGATGATGATAATGATGATGATGAGGATAATGATGATGATGATGGTGACGGCAATAGTGATGGTGATAGTGATGGTAATGGTGATAGTGATGGTGGTGATGATTATGGTGATGATAGTGATGGTGATAGTGATGATGGTGATGGCGATGGTATTGGTGATAGTGATGATGATGGTGATAGTGATGGTGATAATGATGATGGTGATGGCGAGGGTTATAGTGATAGTGAGGATGATGATGATGGTGATGATGATGACAGTGTCGATGACGATGACGGGCGTGACAGTTCACTCGACGCACAGCGCTGCCTGAACCCACGAGCAGTCGAGTCCCAACCACCCTAATGGATTTTCACGGCTTGATAGGAGGTCACAGAGCTAAAATTAAACCCCGGGGCCGCGTGGGGAAAAAAGAGAGTTTCTGGTCGTTCACGCAGGTGTCGTGGAGGTCGGGGCAGGGGGGGAGGGGAGGGGAGGGGGTGGGGTGGGAGGCTGGGAGGGTTTGAAGGGGTACGGAGGGGAGGGAGGGAGGCGGGAAAGGGGTTGGGGTAAGGGTGAGAGGGGGACGGGGGAGGGGGAGGGGGTTGGAGGGGTAGGAGGGGGTAGGGGCTGCTGGGTGGATGGGTGGGGGAATAGGGGGTGGGGGAAGGGTTGAAGGGAATGGCACAAAAATACCAATCACACATATTGATCTTCTTCATGGTCCCGCTCAAGCACTCCGCTCAAGCACTCGGCTCAAGCACTCCGCTCAAGCGCTTGCTCCTCCTGGCTCCTACTCTCGTTCCTTCACGCAACTGCGCAGACGCTGGAGGGACTGTGCAAACGCAACACTGCAAGAACGACGTCGCACAAATATCCTAATGTAAAAAAACCGAGTGTGTTGATTCGCTGACCTACTTTCCTCCGCCTTGTACTTATCAGGGAAAGAAATTGTATAACATAGTGAATAAAAACGGCTTATCTACGTTATCTTCAAGAGTTTAATGGGAGGTTTTGTCTGATATCTCACATCAACCGCGCACGATACCTTTCAGCGAATGATACGATATAACTGTTTCTTTATTATGAAAAGGAAAGGAAAGGAAAGGAAAGAAAAAACAACAGCAAAGATTAGATCCCTTCGCCCCAACGGAATGAAATCCCTTCCAATTTGATAGCACTTTATCTCTCAAAATAAAAAATACATATCATAATTCCCACGAGACGGGAACGAAAAGCGATATGAGAATATCTTGGAATGGTTTACGATTGATTCGAAATAACAAGATTCGTCGATTAATTTAATCGACGAATCAAAAAAAAAAAAAAAAAAAAAAAAAAAAAAAAAAAAAAAAAAAGTCATATGTAGAGATAATCCTTTCCTTTTCGCAAGAAACCTCGTGCTTGTGAAGGAAGGTTTAAAATTCGAGAGCTTCTCTGAATGCTTTTGCTTGATTTATTTCAGGCGCTGATTGGTGGCCTCGTAAGCTAGCTGTGAAGTGAAGCTTGTGTATTTTGGTCGCACTTGTTGACGTATGTGAATGAAATACATGTAAACGTACACGTGTGTGTGTGTGTGTGTGTGTGTTTGTGTGTGTGTCTGTGTTTGTGTGTTTGTGTGTGTGTGTGTGTCTGTGTGATTGTGTGTGTGTGTGTGTGTGTGTGTGTGTGTGTGTGTGTGTGTGTGTGTGTGTGTGTGTGTGTGTGTGTGTGTGTGTGTGTGTGTGTGTGTGTGAGTGAGTGAGTGATTGTGTGTGCGTCCATCTGCCGAGATCTTAGGCATCGCCTTACGCCCCTATTGATTCTCAGGGAACCCTTCGGAATCCTGTCAGTTAGGGCTCCTATTACCTCACAATAAAACCAGAACACTGCGATAATTCAATGATTATTTTCTCTCCCGCTCTTGGGCAAAACCACAAATTCCTACAAGAGTTATAACATCATCTTCTACGTCTCCCCTTCTAATATCAAGTTAAGGGTATAATTCTCTACCCTTGTTCGGCCATATTTAAACATTCTGCAAGATAATTCTTTCTGATTCGAAGATCCGTTATGCATTTATGGTTTCTCTGACGCCATACATTGAGGGGAAAGGAGCTAGCTTCCTCTTGCTTCCTCTTGCTTCCTCTTGATTCGCCTTCATTCATGATGAGGTTTTCAGACGGGGTCTAAGCCGAGGGTTCTCTTATATTGATATGTGGATTGGTGAAGTATTTTCATCATTATTATAACCACTGTTATTATCCTTATTTTAATATGTTTTTTATCATTATCATCATTGCTGTTTATATTCGTATTATTATCATTATAATATATGTCATTATCATTATCATCAAAATTNTATATATATATATATATATATATATATATATATATATATATATATATATATATATATATATATATATATATATATATATATATATATATATATATATATATATATATATATATATATATGTATGTATGTATGTATATATATATATATATTTATATATATACATGTATATATATATATATATATATATATATATATATATATATATATATATATATATATATATATATATATATATATATATATATATATGTATGTATGTATGTATATATATATATATATTTATATATATACATGTATATATATATATATATATATATATATATATATATATATATATATATATATATATATATATATATATATATATATATATATATATATATACATATACAGATATATATATATATATATATATATATATATATATATATATATATATATATATATATATATATATATATATATATATATATATGTATATATATATATATATATATATTATGTATATACATATATATATATATTTATATATATATATGCCTTCCATATGAATTAAGATAAAATAAACAAGACATAGGGAGTTTAATGATTTCACAAGTAATTCATCACAACCCATATAACCCTAATTTCTGTATCCTTATCAATAAACATATTATTGGGTGACAATAACACGTAATGTTGACAAGAATACTACAGGGAGAAGAAAAAATATCAAGGAAAGGACTATCAAACTAGAGAAAGAAGGGAAACAAAGAGAAGAAATGCAACAATAGTGAATCAGAGCAGATGAGCGTCGAGAGATAACTTGGAGAAGAAGAGTGAAAAGATATGAACGAAGGAAAGTGAGTGTGGAAGATACAAATAGCTCACAGAGCCAGCTGAGCCGAACCACTCAATATAGGTTCCATGACTCGACTGACAAGGGTAAGGAAAATGTTCTCAGATCCTCTACTTTAGCAAATACATTATATTCCTAAAATGAGATAGTGAATAAAAAGAACAGTTTTACTACTTTAAAGTATTATGAGGGTATAATATTGATATCATCTTTGGTATCAGTGATAGCTTCCTGCATAGTTTTAACAAATGATAAGGACAACTCAGTAACTCTATCTCTCACACGCAGATAGTTATCTACCTATAAGTTTATCTGAGTATTTGTCTATCTTTCTGTTTATCTTGGTATCTATCTGTGTTTATCTAAGTATCTATATCCATCCTTTCTCTCTTACCTCTCTCTCTCTCTCTCTCTCTCTCTCTCTCTCTCTCTCTCTCTCTCTCTCTCTCTCTCTCTCTCTCTCTCTCTCTCTCTCTCTCTCTCTCTCTCTCTCTCTCTCTCTCTCTCTCTCTCTCTCTCTCTCTCTCTCTCTCTCTCTCTCTCTCTGTCTCTCTCTCTCTCTCCTAAGGAAAGTAAAGCCACTTGTCTTCGCTATCTTTGAAATATCGCGTACGGCCCGAACACACCCTGAATGCTAAATAATAACAGCATTATCCTCGAGCGCTACTTGCAAGAGCCCGCATTTTCACACGGGGCAAAAATGCTACATGTTGTTATCTCCAGAGTTGGTAGGGGTTGCAACACCCCTAAACAAGACAGAATAACACCATTAAGCGCATTGCCAAGAACACAGCCTCGTTGGAGCTGTTCCTGTGTGTGCAAGATATAGCAAAATGTGTACGTGTGTGTAAGTCGGACTTAACCTTCTGCTGTGTCGTGTAGCAGAGCTGTCCGCCGTTTATAAACTCGGTCTTAGTGTTCGATATAAGTAAGAGGCTTTCACTGCTCTTAAACTTCAATATTCCCGTTTGATTTTATCGTGACAATATTTTATTTTATTTTACGTATTATGCTAGATTTATGCAGTTAGAAATCACTAGGGATAGAGAATATGTCATAGTCTTTCAGGTCACATAACATCAATAGTTCTGTAACTGAAAACTTTTTTTTTTTTTTTTCTTTTTCTTTTTCTTTTTTTTTTCTTTTTTTTTACCAAAATTGCATGCCATATCTATAACAGCAACGGCATAAATAACATCCAATTACTCATCTTTCTCGTTCTTATAATCCCAATATCTCCTTTTTCACAGGAAACTAACCTTATCCATAATCTTATCCACCATGAGGTAATATGAACGTAGAATAAATAAACAAAATAGAACAAAAAAAAACAAAAACGTAAGAAAAATCATGCACTTCTTGCATAACCAATTACGCTTCTGGGCGAAGATATATCTATCTTTCATTTATAAAGCTTTAACCCTTAGCTAATTTTGGAAAGTATGCCCAAAATATTAGTTTTCCAATTCCGACACAAAGAAAACACGAAAATCCTGCAATTAGTCAAGCTAAATTCGTCTGGCCAATTATAATCATCGGACATTGAGGCGCTACTTTGCAAGGGATCAAAATTCCTGCAGTTAGAGTCAGCAACAAAATTAATTATCATGACGACGAGAAATTCCAGCACCTCTTTTGAATACATTTCCATTTCATTTACGAAGTAAGGGGTAAGGGTAAAGCCCTTTTCGTTTTTTTTTTTTTTTTTTTTTTTTTTTAGAGATTTTAAATAATAGTTTCCATGTTAGAATTTAAGATTATCTTTATTATCTTTTCTTTCATCATCAGGCTTTTATTTTTGCTGTGCAATTGATTTTATTATCATTGATATTGTCGTCAGGATTATGATAGTTACTATTACTATTACTATTATCATTATGATTATTATTATAGTTAATATCATTATCATCCGTTATTACCATGATTACTATTATCGTTATGATTATTATTATAGTTAATATCATTATCATTCGTTATTACCATGATTACTATTATCATTATTATTACTCTAATCATTATCATTTACACCACTATTATCATTGTTATTCTTATTAGTATCATTTTCATTGTCATCATCATCATCATTATGATTCTTATGACAATCATTATTATTGGCATTACCATTAATATTATTATCATTATTATGATCATCACACCAAATTGTTATTATCAGTATTATAAAGATTATCTGCTACTACTGTTATCATTATTATCATTACTTTTATCTTTCCTATCGCCACCCTTTTTATTACCACCATCACGGTTATTATCATTCTCTTTGTAAATCATCATCAATATCTTCATCTTCATTATCATCATAAATATCATCACTGATATTATTAGACTGTTTATGATTATCTCTCTCATCTATGCAAGATGAGCGAAGGTGAACATGAGAGGAAGTGAACCCATATAACACTGTTGCTCTTTGCTCTTGAGATCTTTATCCGAATTTGATATCATTGTACAGGCTGTCAGTGTGTCTTAAGCATATTAGGGGCGTTTTGATCAATCCGAGAACAGTTATGACAAGGTGTTTGAAAAATAGTTTGATAAAAATAATGATAATAGATGAATAAAAATATTCTTCGAGCTTTGTGCAACGTTACGAGAGGCTAACGTTTTTAATCTTGTGGCTTAAGCTTACAGATAAAAGTTAATAGGAGATGGATGATAAGGACTTCTTAAGCACATATAGGAAGAAGAGTGACACAGAAGAAAAAAAAAACTTCATCTTCAATTCACAGGAAGAAAGGAATTATCCAGGAGTAAGGCTTATGAGAGTCACACAGGATAGAGGACAGGTACTAGGAGAGGTCGGGTTAGAGGTTTGGTCTGGCCTGTTGATCACACACGTATACACACGAGAAAAATTATGCCAGAACACGCCTTTTGGGCCTTCTTCTTACCGTCTGGTCCTCTGGCGTGTCTGCACTGCCAGTTTTCGCGAGGATCAACGTCGAGACAGTCAAGGGACACTTTGCGGGAGTGGTGCTCTGTGACGACTTTTTTCCATTTTTTATTGCATGATTGTGCAGTATTGTAATGTATACTATTATATGTGCATAGGTTTTGCATGCGTGAAAATCTCTATTTGCATTATATGATGATTATTTTTCTTATGTTAGTTTTCTTTGAAATTCGATTTCTAGCACTTGTTTTATACAGACGTATATCAGTCTATTTTCATATTATTATTGGAAATATTTAATGCTCGTTACACTTTTCAGGCATAAAAGTTAAGTATAAGTTAGCCTCTATGTAATCTAACTGCTTGCCTTAGATACAAAAAGTCATTTCAAGTTTCTCTATTAACTATATTACAAGCGCAGTTGCATTAAATATAGCTTGACTGTATATGTGTGCATCATTTTTGTAGAATCAGCTCGTTATGATTTTCCACTTTCCTTGACATAGCTTCTTGAACGCATTATCTCGAGCTAGTTTTCATGTGAGCTTATTTTTTAAAACTTAATTTGGTTTTGTTTATATAGAAGACAGAGACACATAGGCAGAAGAAGGAGAAGGAGACGAACATGCATGAATAAATTTATCTGCGTTACGACAGCGTTACGTTTTCTGTTGAACGGAAAAGCAGAGTTGCTGACGTAGTGTGGGTGATGCTTGTTATTAAACATATGATGACGGAGAAGATTGCAGTATTTCTGTATTTCAATTTTGCGAGACATAAAATTGTTTCGTCAGTATCAGCTGTTGTTTCCAATCATGCATCTTAGGATAATTCTACTAGAAGCATTTCTTATTCATAATTCGAGAGTTCTCGTTCAATTGCAACCGCCATGTTGAGACCTTTGTTTACATAAATACGCCGAACGGTTTGGCATGTTCAATGCGTAGACGTATCTTCATGAACGCACTGCTGACAGGCATATTTCTTTCTGCAATTTTATATTTGTTATGATATTAAAGTTATCATAGAAAAAGTAAACTGTCCAGTGAAGTTCATTTCTTATGAGCAGCTCCAAATATAGGGATAGAATGCACACACACACACACATATACACATACACACACACACGTATACACATTCACACACATACATACATACACACAAGAAGCAATACAAACCCTTCTTCAAAGTTTTGAATTAACTAAGTTGTGTAGACTTCATCAATCAAATTATCACCAACGTTGAATGAATACAGTAGTATAAGGATGTTTATTTTGATATCAAATATGAGAATAATAATGATAATGATAGTGATGACAATAGTTATGAAGATAATGATGATGACACCAATATTAATGGTAACGATAATGACCAAACTACTAATAACAACAATAATAATGGTAATAACTATTATGATAATCCTGATGTTAATGATAATAATATGATGATAATAATGACAATAATGATGATAATGATAATGAAAAGAAGAACAAGAATAGTAATGATAGATTAGTTTCGCCTGTCTATCGAATTATCGAATTATTACGCTAACTATATCATCATTACCGTTAACACAAAATTACGCAGATTTCTTCCTTCTACTAATTGTTTAAGTTTCTTACAAGTGTCCACCAATTATGATGCTAAAGATGAAGACGATAACGATAATGGTAATATGTATATATGATGATGATGATGATGTGATGATGATGAAGATGATGGTGATGGTGATAATGATAGTGATAGTGATGATGATGTTGATAGCGATGATGATGGTGGTGTGGTGATGAGGATGATGATGGTGATGGTGGTGATGATGATGATGGTGATGATGATGATGATAGTGATGGTGATGGCGAGGGTTATAGTGATAGTGATGATGATGACAGTGTCGATCACGATGACGATGACGGGCGTGACAGTTCACTCGACGCACAGCGCTGCCTGAACCCACGAGCAGTCGAGTCCCAACCACCCTAATGGATTTTCACGGCTTGATAGGAGGTCACAGAGCTAAAATTAAACCCCGGGGCCGCGTGGGGAAAAAAGAGAGTTTCTGGTCGTTCACGCAGGTGTCGTGGAGGTCGGGGCAGGGGGGGAGGGGAGGGGAGGGGGTGGGGTGGGAGGCTGGGAGGGTTTGAAGGGGTACGGAGGGGAGGGAGGGAGGCGGGAAAGGGGTTGGGGTAAGGGTGAGAGGGGGACGGGGGAGGGGGAGGGGGTTGAGGGGGTAGGAGGGGGTAGGGGCTGCTGCGGGATGGGTGGGGGAATAGGGGGTGGGGGAAGGGTTGAAGGGAATGGCACAAAAATACCAATCACACATATTGATCTTCTTCATGGTCCCGCTCAAGCACTCCGCTCTCAAGACTCGGCTCAAGCACTCCGCTCAAGCGCTTGCTCCTCCTGGCTCCTACTCTCGTTCCTTCACGCAACTGCGCAGACGCTGGAGGGACTGTGCAAACGCAACACTGCAAGAACGACGTCGCACAAATATCCTAATGTAAAAAAACCGAGTGTGTTGATTCGCTGACCTACTTTCCTCCGCCTTGTACTTATCAGGGAAAGAAATTGTATAACATAGTGAATAAAAACGGCTTATCTACGTTATCTTCAAGAGTTTAATGGGAGGTTTTGTCTGATATCTCACATCAACCGCGCACGATATCTTTCAGCGAATGATACGATATAACTGTTTCTTTATTATGAAAAGGAAAGGAAAGGAAAGGAAAGAAAAAACAACAGCAAAGATTAGATCCTCTCTGCCCCAACGGAATGAAATCCCTTCCAATTTGATAGCACTTTATCTCTCAAAATAAAAAATACATATCATAATTCCCACGAGACGGGAACGAAAAGCGATATGAGAATATCTTGGAATGGTTTACGATTGATTCGAAATAACAAGATTCACGATTAATTTAATCGACGAATCAAAAAAAAAAAAAAAAAAAAAAAAGTCATATGTAGAGATAATCCTTTCCTTTTCGCAAGTAACCTCGTGCTTGTGAAGGAAGGTTTGCAAATTCGAGAGCTTCTGAATGCTTTTTGCTTGATTTATTTCAGGCGCTGATTGGTGGCCTCGTAAGCTAGCTGTGAAGTGAAGCTTGTGTATTTTGGTCGCACTTGTTGACGTATGTGAATGAGATACATGTAAACGTACACGTGTGTGTGTGTGTGTGTGTGTGTGTGTGTGTGTGTGTGTGTGTGTGTGTGTGTGTGTGTGTGTGTGTCTGTGTGATTGTGTGTGTGTGTGTGTGTGTGTGTGTGTGTGTGTGTGTGTGTGTGTGTGTGTGTGTGTGTGTGTGTGTGTGTGTGTGTGTGTGTGTGTGTGTGTGTGTGTGTGTGTGTGTGTGTGTGTGAGTGAGTGAGTGATTGTGTGTGCGTCCATCTGCCGAGATCTTAGGCATCGCCTTACGCCCCTATTGATTCTCAGGGAACCCTTCGGAATCCTGTCAGTTAGGGCTCCTATTACCTCACAATAAAACCAGAACACTGCGATAATTCAATGATTATTTTCTCTCCCGCTCTTGGGCAAAACCACAAATTCCTACAAGAGTTATAACATCATCTTCTACGTCTCCCCTTCTAATATCAAGTTAAGGGTATAATTCTCTACCCTTGTTCGGCCATATTTAAACATTCTGCAAGATAATTCTTTCTGATTCGAAGATCCGTTATGCATTTATGGTTTCTCTGACGCCATACATTGAGGGGAAGGAGCTAGCTTCCTCTTGCTTCCTCTTGCTTCCTCTTGGTTCGCCTTCATTCATGATGAGGTTTTCAAACGGGGTCTAAGCCGAGGGTTCTCTTATATTGATATGTTGATTGGTAAAGTATTTTCATCATCATTATAACCACTGTTATTATCATTATCATTTTTATATAATTATCATCATTACTGTTTATATTCGTATTATTATCATTATAATATATGTCATTATCATTATCATCAAAATTTACATCATGATTATTATCATTGTTACCATCATTATTGTCATTATTATTAACACTATTATTATCATATTACTATTATCACTATCATCATCATTATTAGTAAGAGTAACAGTAGTAGTATCATCTGTTATTAGCATTGTTTTTATCAATTATATTACCATTATTGCTATGATCATCATTATCACTATAATTATTGTTGTTGGTACTACTATCATTATTGCTATTATCATCATTATCATTCCTATTATAATCATCACTATTGTTATTACCTTTATCAATTCATTATTATACAACTCTTGTTCATATGTTCATACCTGCAGTCGGGTCTTATCCCAAAACCAAGGTCTTTTAATTAAGTGCCGTCTTTCCGGCCGCGCACTTACTCGTTACAAGATAACACCACTTGCTCTCAAGTTATGCTGCCATTTGCAATAGATCAATAGATACGCTCAAGTACTGTCTTCCTAAGCAATTTTCTTATTTCTTTGTACGCCCCAACCACTACGAGTGTCATTCTAAATCTGTTGCGTGTTGTTCTGTTCTCCCCCAAACTGTTTGTATTTCTTTGTCTTTTTCCTTCCTTTGTCTTAACCCTTGTGTCTACAAGTACCGCTAAATCAATCGTTTGTATTCGCTTTTCTTTCGTCTTTAATGCCATTAAATCTGAGCGTCTGTGTTCGATTTTCTGGTCCGTTTGGCTGTTGCACTGTTGCAATCCCATTTTACTTTGTCGTTTTCAGGCTCTGGGGCTGTTCCTTCCAGTTTTCCTCCTCTTGAACGCCATGCTTTTGATATAAACACCGATGTATCATATTTCTGTTCCTATGATAAAGTTATCGTAATGTTAGTGATAACTATCACTATTAACATTACATTACTAGCATCATTATTTTCAATATCATCAGCATTATTAGTTATAATTGCTATAATTGTCAGTTATAGTTGTTATAATTATCAT
>BOPN01000228.1:517393-519893 GCA_017312705.2 Penaeus japonicus
GAGAGAGAGAGAGAGAGAGAGAGAGAGAGAGAGAGAGAGAGAGAGAGAGAGAGAGAGAGAGAGAGAGAGAGAGAGAGAGAGAGAGAGAGAGAGAGAGAGAGAAGTGAGAGAGACAGATATATATATAAAGGAAGAGAGGTGAGGCGAAGAGACTTGTTGCTCAAAAGGCATAAACTCCAACCTTTAAACAATGGAAATACGGAAACGTACCTAGTAATACACGAACTATCCAGCGAATCACATCCGTCGTTATAATCTGTTCGTGATGCTGATATCATCACACATTTTCCAGCTTTTTTCTGTTTACTGCGAATTTTCACCACCCAAAGCCGATTCGCGCCGCGTTGCCCGCCTTGATTCCGGCTTTTACGATTATTACTGCAACCGAGCTGTGTTGCGCGATGCCGCGGCTAAGGCACGTGTTATGGGGAGAAAATAAGAATTTGTTTTATAGCTTGCACGGAGCTGTCGAGTAGATGTATAGAGAGAGACAGTAAGGCTTTTAAGATAAAAGTAAAAGGGAAATGATATGATATCAAGAGAAATTTCTTCTGGTGAGGGCAAGGGTTGGGGATCGAATGTTAACTGGAGAGCAAGAGAGGGAGAGACTGAGAGTGAGTGAGAGAGAGAAGAGAGAGAAAGAAAGGAGAGAGTGAGGGAGAGAGAGAGAGAGAGAGAGAGAGAGAGAGAGAGAGAGAGAGAGAGAGAGAGTGAGAGAGAGAGAGAGTAAGAGAGTGAATGTGTGTGTGTGTGTGAAACAGAGGGAAAGAGATAGAGAGAGAGAGAGAGAGAGAGAGAGTAAGAGAGAGAGACAGAGAGCGTGGGAGCAAGTGTGCAGATCTGTAGTACCCAAACAAGTCATAGCCAAAGCGTTCTTTCTCGAAACCCACAACTCGTGCCACTTGCTTCTTATTTGCCCCTGGTGCCCCTTCCCTAAACAACAAAGGCCATCTCTTAATGCCACAGTTTCCATTTTCCTAATTCGATAATGCACAGGTTACATATGCCCCGGACACCTGGAATGCGTACCCGAGCAGCTGCAGGGACTCGATATCGACAAAAGGAAATATACTTCTGACCTTCTTACTTTTACGACATGTCATTAATCACATGAATCACCCTCTTTCGTGTTTTCGCTTCTTGTAACCGTAAATCTTCAGTGTGGAGCATATTATAAACTTGATAGGTTTCCTTTCATTACTTTGTTTTGATACATGGAGTCTCATGTTTTATCCTGTTGAATTCATTGTTAGATTTATAGGCACACATAATGCAACAAATCATCTACAGAACGTGTCATGGGATACTGTTATTAATCAGGTATGTGTGCATTTTCAAGCACAAGGTAGCAAAGTGGAAAGGGTTAAATATGTAGTTGACGCGTTGAGGTATCATATTTCAGTCAGCATTACATGCTATTCATTCTCATTTATCTCAATAAACCTTTTTTCGTCAGCCTAACTTTGGCTCACTTTATCACCAGGGTCAAAAAATTAGAAAAGACCAAATGAGTTTTATTCTTAACGCTCACATCCAGTCACACTATCAGCTGGACTGTAATGGCTCCGAGTCTGTCGATTCAGGCCAGTCATTCTCCCTACGGTTCATTTTAGCCTTAAGGTTAAAAAAAAAAAAAAAAAAAAAAAAGAGAGAGAGAGGATAACAAAATCGATCAGGGCAAACCAGTCAATTCCATTCAGTTCAGACACTTTAGTCGGTTACATTTGCCAGGTTGTAATGGCGCACAGTCAATCAGCCCCGACCAGTCATAGCCAGTCACTCTGGCCAGGTTATAATGGCTTTTCGTTGTAAATACCAGAATCTATAACAGGCCGAATGAAACGCCCGCGCTAGCCCTGCCTCGCTCGGCCCATGTAGCGTCTATTTTGCCCCGCGTTCGACAGGCTTCGTACGAGCTTGATAATCGAAACCCCAGTAATGAATCTTGTGCCGGGAGATATAATGAATACGGGTGCTAATTGAAATCGTTAATGGTATAGAGTAGCGTACAGTGTGTCCAGAATTGCAATGCCGATGATTTAAATGGAGTTGACGTTCTGCAAATAAAGGGATGGGGTTTTGAGAGCATTTGGCCCAAACACACACTCGCACACATATACATATACATATACATGTACATGTGTGTGTGTGTGTGTATATATATATATGTGTGTGTGTGTGTGTGTGTGTATGTGTGTGTATGTGTGTGTGTGTGTGTGTGTGTGTGTGTGTGTGTGCGTGTGTGTGTGTGAATGTGTGTGTGTGATTGTGTGAATATATAACTTCAAAATATCCCTGGTTTCTGAAAAACTAAAGAAACACAACTAACTTACTAACCAACTAAACCCACAATTATACAAACAATATCTACCTACAAATAGTCAAGTAAATAAACAGATTAATTCCTCCAAAAGTAGAATTAACACTACGAAATCACTGCAATAAATCTCTTTCACTTGAAGGTCACCGCGTATCTCGAATCTTGGCTTTGACCTCTTAA
>BOPN01000228.1:542393-544217 GCA_017312705.2 Penaeus japonicus
GAAAAGAAAAGAAAAGAAAAAAAAACAGATAGACTGTGTCACTCTAACAGTTACGTGACATTAACTAATCGTCAACATCAAGAGCAATCAACAAGTCAAGAGACACTAACCTTCAATAACGAATAAAAAAAGTAAAGATAAAAAAAATAGATCTAAAAAATGAAGCTATCAGCATCATCAAAAGGTCGTAAAGTGTGCCGAGCCTCTTGAAAAAAAAGAAGCATGCCGTTTGTCATCAGATACTACAACTGCTGTTTACTAGAACAACATTATACTCCAGCTGATCTTTACTTGTTCCGCTCTCGTGGCCAGGTCATTAGCATGGCATTCTCGTCTGCATAATGGGACGCGTTAGTTGCAAGAGACACACAAAAGAGGTCTGAGTTCATGACCTTTTCTCTCTCAACTATATGGCTTTTACACACTCCTTTTGTGGCCTTGTGAAAGATGATAACCTACATAAAGGGCTCTGCTTTATGGCTCGTATTTCGGGGCTGTTGGGAGCGACAGCAGGAAAGATCTGGCCGAGCCTCGATAACACGGCCCCGAACATGGATGCGGAAAGTGGATTTTGAAAACCTATTATATATACTCCCTGTCTTGGTCTTTCTACTGCCATCCCCCCACCTTTCTCTTTCTCTTTCTCTCTCTCTCTCTCTCTCTCTATCTATCTATCTATCTATCTATCTATCTATGTATCTATCTATCTGTATCTCAATTTCGTTCTGTAAATGAATGTACATACATATATACATGCATAATAATTACATGCGCACATACATCCCTACACGCGTGCAAGCATTCATAAATATAGTTATCCATGCTAACATATATACATACATACATGCTTTCATACCTCTACACGCATTCATCTATACATGCAAGAAAGTATGAAACAGCCTCGCTGCGCACACTAATCCATCCATTATTTACGGAAAGTTTTATAAAGGTTGTAAATAAAAGTTTGCGTATATTAAATATCTTTGAGAGACCTCAAAACTTCGCTGTTAATACTTTGCATGTTTTCTGACAGTCGCAGATTGCGGATAGAATTTTAAAACAAACATTCACATTTTTCTTTCTTTCAGGCAGCACTACCCCTACCACCCGAGTCCCCGTTTCGTAACCTTTTTCCGTTTACATTTCTCGAATATACCTCGTTTCAGCTCCTAAACTACCGCTTTCTCTCAGTCTCTTTCTTTCGGTTCTCTTTCTCCTAAATTGCTATTTTCTTTCTCTCTACATCTGTTTTTGTTTCGTTTTTGTTTTTATCTCTTGTGTGTTCTTATATCTTTCCCTTTTCGTCTTTCTCTCTCTTTTCCTCTCTCTCTCTCTCTCTCTCTCTCTCTCTCTCTCTCTCTCTCTCTCTCTCTCTCTCTCTCTATCTATCTATCTATCTATCTATCTATCTATCTATTTCCTCTTTTTTTCTATTACTCTGCCTATCACTCCTACTATTAATTAAAAAAATGTCCACCTTGCTCCTTCCTTCTTTTATTATCTCCCCTTTTCCTGTATCTGTGTAAGTGTGTGTGTGTGTGTGTGTGTGTGTGTGTGTGTGTGTGTGTGTGTGTGTGTGTTTGTGCGTGTGTGTGAATGTGTGTGTGGATTGCCATGTCCTAAAGTATGTGAGCAAACACGTACATAAATCTATATTTAAGTTTCTTTCCTCAGAAGCGTCAAAACTTCCGTCAAACTTCAAAGTTGTTCCTTCGCATGTTTTCTGACAGTTGCTGGATTGAAATGGATTTTTTATTTTCTGACAAATACTTGCCCTAAGACTTGTATTTATTTATACCCAAACTTTACTTCAAAGCCTCTCGA
>BOPN01000228.1:577597-580097 GCA_017312705.2 Penaeus japonicus
TGATGATTGTAAGGCATCTGGTTAGACAATGCTTTTAGTGGGTCGCATGGTCTATTGGGTTAGTAGTCGGGATTGTCACTCTGACGACCCGGGATCGAGTCTCGGTCAGGGAGGTAAAATTTGTATTTTCATATTAAATGTGTTACTGCATTTTGCCATCTTTCTCATATATATATATATATATACAGTATATATATATATATATATATATATATATATATATATATATATATATATATATATATATATATACATAGTATACATGTATATACATATATCTGTGTTAATTGTTTTCATTGATTTTATATCGTAATTCATTTATGCGTCTCCATATGCATTCTGTGTCCTTAACAACCCATCTTGAAAAAAAAAAATAAATAAAAATAAATATATATATATATATATATATATATATATATATATATATATATATATATATGAATAAACTAGTAAGAATAGTAATGACAGTAATGACGATGATGATAATGCTGATGCCGGTTACCATAATGATGAATGAGTAATAATGATAACGACGGTAAGGATGACGACGATGATGATTGCGATGATAATCATACTGATAATGATAATCATAGTGAGGATAATCGTAATGGCATTGATAAGGATAATCTTACTGATGATGATGGTGGCGATGATGATAATAAAGATGAAAACAGTGACCAAAATAACAATAATAAGAGCAATACTTTCACTGCAAGTTATCGGATTTTCTCAACGTAAATGTCAGTAATGAATTGTCGTTAGATTGTGACATGAAGTGTGTATATATTACGAGCCTAGAAAACAACAGAAAAAATCTTCATTTACTGTACTTCATTTACATTTATCTTCACCAGTCTCCTTTACACCCAAACAGCCTAATGTAACTGGAATATATTTCTAAAAATAACATATTGTCATGCAATTATTAATGCTATTCAGAAGTAATGTGTCAAGTACCAAGTTGATGTCATGATTAGGAAAGTTAGAGGCCAAGTGTGTGTGTGTGTGTGTGTGTGTGTGTGTGTGTGTGTGTGTCAATGTGAATAAGTGAGTGTGTGTGTTCAAACCACAAGAAAAGACGAAAAAAAGTCTTAATTTTTGCAAATTAGCCGGTATTTCAACCAAGACAACCAAAAGTTTCTCTCCTTAATCCCATTTCTCGTACTTTTATTTCAGTTGAATCATTTCATTCCGACATGATCCAACTGACAAAATTGACTTCCTTCTGCGTGTCCGAGAACAAATACAATAATAGCGTGTCACAGGTAAAGATGACATGAGATTCCGGAGACTTTGGAGACACTAGACAAGACAGATCCTGCTTTTCTTCGGCCCGTAGACCATGGCCTTGTTTTTAAGAGAAGGGAACGATAGACCAGAACTCCAGAATAACAGATAATCGGTCGTTCGAGAGGAACAAAGACAATATATCGCCGACAGGGTTAATAATGCGTTTCTTTCATGCGTACGCTTGCATTACATTATTTGAAGTATTGTATCTCAATGGAAAAAAAAATGTTATCATTTGTTGCTTCAAATAATCCACCATTAATATGATAAGCAGCTGACTTACAGTGTGCCCGCCCTAAATCTTCAAAAATATGTAAAGTAGAAAACTACACAACACAGTGAATCTCACGGCTCTCTAGCGATAAATCTGATCTGCGGATTCAAAGCGTTTTCATAGAGCGTTTGCAACGGACTGGCATTGCAGTGTTGCAACCTATAAAACTAAACGAATTTTGTATAGCAATTCTTGTTAATTGTCAAATTCTTTAATATCTTCTCAAACGAAAGTTTCATACCCTTATGTAATGTGTCCCTATCATTATTCTAATGAACAGAATTAATGCCGTGAACAGCATAGGCAAGGAGAAGCACCGTAGAAACCAGAACCAGAGAGTAACAAACCGGTTCTCTGTCTCAGCACAACTGCAAAAGCTTAAGGCGGTCTAATGCAAATAGACGCCAGACGACCGTACTGGAAGCGCGACAAGCAAAATAAGCAATTAGGTTACCTAGCAAGAACTGTGTATTTTTTTTCTTTTTCCCAGCTACAATTATAAATCAACGCATATGTGTCGAGGATATAATATACATTTTTTTTTTTTTTTTTATACGAGCATTTTTTTCCTCTCTCTCTTTCACCCAGCAAGTACATAGCAGTGAAGCCTGGAGGGAATGTGACTGGAATATTTATGCATATTTCAAAAGAGAGGGAAGCCGTTAGAGAGATGAAGGGTTCATAACAGAGCGAGAGAACCATGATGTTGTGATGTTTGTGAGAGGAGTGGGCGCAAGAGGAAACATAGCTTTGAAGGCAAACTGCTCATGCCTTTGAAATTAAGTTGGCTGGCAGTGTGGAAATAAGTGGAATATCTGGGCATTTCGGATAAACCAGAGGACTGGAATTCATATAGTTAAGATTATGCTGATGGTTGACTGAGGCGAAATGGGTCAGTGATAGCTTTCTGATCACACTCCTTGGTTGTTGGTGTTT
>BOPN01000228.1:617597-620097 GCA_017312705.2 Penaeus japonicus
ATATCTCGTGATTAAGAACCCCGTACACGCTGCAAATAGCAATATCTGTGAAGTAAGTAATCCTGGACGCTGTTGTGATATATATAATTGTGCATGTAATTCCTGGACATGTCTTAAGGCGATTCCTGTTCGAGTTTTCTTCAGTTTGCGCATGCGTAGAATGAATAGTGTGACGTCAGTAACTACGTCATGAACTTAAATCCGACTTACGTTACAGCTCATGTGTGACAGCACCAAAACAAAACTCGCTAGTTAGCCAACAAGCTAACTGAACGTTTGAACCCACAGCAACACTTCACAGACAAAACAAAAACAACTATGATCACTCTTGAGACAGTAAATTGACTGATTGAGAATCAGTCTCAAGCATATAAAAATATTTTGGAATGCACACTGAAGCGATTTTTGGACAAGGTTTCACACCTTGAATTAACCGTCGCTGATTTAAGGGGTTCCCAGGAATATACCCAAGCAGAGACAGACGATCTAAAAATCCAAATGAAACAGCAAATAGCGGAACAACAAGCTGACCGGTTCACCATCCGAGAATTGCACCGCGACTTGAGCGAATCCCAATCCGAGCTGAAACGTGTTGCAGTTCATTGCAATACTCTGGACGACCAACACCGCCGCAACAACATCATTATCGACGGCGTTCCCGAGGACCCAAGAGAAACGAGTGAGCAAACTGAGGCGAAGGTCGACGCATTACTTAAAGAGAAGCTGCAACTTCCGGACTAGCCGATGGAGAAGGCGCAGCGAGTGGGACAACGCCACGACAACCGTCTTCTCCGAAGCAGGTCGAACGTGATGCAGTCATGAGGAATGCCAGGAAACTGAAGGGCACCAAGATCTTCTTTAATGATGACCGCTTCCCTGCATCACAAAAAATCAAGATGGATCAACTGCCCGCACTGAGTACCGCCCGTTCCGAGGGAAAATCGCTTTCTTCCTGGGAACAAAACTCGTCATAAAGGAACGTACTGGACCAATTGCAACCGCATCGAGACCAGATTACAGAATCCCTGAAACGGGATATCCAGCCGGCGCAGGAGAGACGAAATACCCGGAACCAGTCCAACCGGGTGCCTAATTAAAAATCTTACTTTACTGCCCTCCTCAGTTTCTTTCTATTTTTATCTCTATTAATCATGGATTACTGTCTTAGTTATTTCCCTTTTCATGAGCTTTCTACTTCAGATTTTACAATAACCTCAACATAATGGCAGTCAATATTCGCAGTGTTCCCCTTCATCTATCTACTTTCAATGAAATAAGTCTAAAACAAATAAAAAGCGAAATACATGTTCTTGGTCTCTGTGAAACTCACTTGAATGACTCTATATGTAACTAGTATGAAATAGAAGGATATTCTCCATTTTTTATCAATAGAGATACATGTGGTGGGGGAGTGGCAATCTTTCTTACATATAAACTCAATGGTGTTATCTGTCAAAATATTTATTTTACTTTACCTCACATTGAGTCACTTTTTTTGTAAGTTAAACATTCACTTTAAAAAATTCTAGTTGGTATGATTTACAAACAGCCAATAGGTAACACTAAGGGTTTTCTGGAATCTCTGTCTGCTATCTTGGATGACATTGCTTTGCAACAAAATGTTATATAATGGTCGACGTTAACTTAGATTTATTAAATCACGGGGAAAATTATGAAAATGATTTTATCTCTACCATGTATGCCAGATCCTTTTTTCCTACCATAACTAAACCTACCTGGGTCACCAATACCAATGCATCCCTAATTGATCATACTTGGAGTAATGATCTAACTTACAGAGTCAGTGGTATTATTTACATTTACATTAGTGACCATTTCCCTATTTTCAGTTCATTCCATCTGCGCCAATCACTCCATTCTTCGTTGGTTTCCTTTACAAAGCGCCATATCAGTGAGGAGTTAATAGGAGCATTTAGGCACGTATTAGGCAATTTTGAATGGCTGCAATAGATAAGATCATATGATGTCAACGAAATGTTTGACCATTATATGAAATATTTTTTATCATTATATGAGAAACATTTCCCAATTAAGCACATTTCTATGAAGCAGAAACATATTACCAAACCCTACATCACCCAAGGTATTAATAATTCAATACGTGAAAGGAATAGATTACAGAGACTGTATGCAAAGTGACCCATCACTTATCAAACTATATTCAAGCGTAAAAGGAATTCTCTGAACAAAATCATTACGAAGGCGAAAGAAGAGTGTTTTAAGACCAAACTTAGTGAATATGCATGCAATACAAAGAAAACATGTGAAATTATTAACGGCATTCCTCGACGCAATGGTGCTCCTAAAATGCATTCCCATTTTTTTTTTTTTTTTTTCAATAACAAACACACTTCTAACCCTGTCGGAAATTTTAGTAATATAGGAAAAAAAACTAGCCGAAAATATACCCACTAGTAATAAGCACTTTAGTGACTATCTCCCAGAACTAGTCAACTTTTCTTATAGTTTAAACCCCGTA
>BOPN01000229.1:5000-7500 GCA_017312705.2 Penaeus japonicus
TGTCATTATTGTTGTCAGCTTTGTCATCATTACCGTCACTATGATGATTACTATCACTATTAACATCATCGTTACTCCTACTATTACTATCACAATTGCTTTCATGTTTAATGATAATGGTATTATTATAACTATAATCATTATTTTATTATAGTTTTTTATCATAATTCTTATCATTATCATCATCATTACAATCACCACCACCAGCGTCATCATCACCATCATTACAATCACCACCACCAGCGTCATCATCACCATCATTACAATCACCACCACCAGCGTCATCATCACCATCATTAGTAGCAACATCATACTACAGTGACGAGGGGCGGGCGCGGGGAATGGGCGCAGACAGTGAGTTATGGCCAAAGATAGCGCTGGTTCACTCGACAAGGGGGTGGGCGGAAGGTCAGTTGATATGTACTTCCTGTCGGGTTTTTTCTCTCTTTCTCTTTTTTTTCTCTCTTTCTCTCTCTCTTTCTGTCTGTCTGCCTGTCTTTTTCTCTGTCTCTCTCTCTCTTTCTTTCTCTGTCCCTCTCTCTTTCTTTCTCTCTCTCTCTCTCTCTCTCTCTCTCTCTCTCTCTCTCTCTCTCTCTCTCTCGCTCTCTCTCTCTCTTTCTCGCTCTCTCTATCTCTCTTTATCGCTCTCTCTCTCTCTATCAATTTGAATAACAGGGAACTAAAGTATATTCCCTTATCCATTCGTTTATTTTATACTTGATTATCTGAAATGGGATCTTTTTTCACGTCAGGATGAACTTCATTCCAAAGCGTTATGAATTTCACGAGAAAATGATCGGTTGTGCATTGGAATTACAGCAAGCTCATGGGGGGTTCCGCTCAATGTTTCTGGCTGTCTTAGATGACCGTAAAGCAAGCAAAATCTCTCATTTGTTGAAGATGTTGGAGAACGGGGCCAAAGACAGCGCGTTCTTGGACAGTATCTAATAACAAGAAGTGTGTAGCAGCAGCTCGTCCCCATGTCGAGGTAGTATATTCCAACAGAGACCTGGCTTTATGTAGCATATATATGCTATGTCCATTCAGAAGATGTGGTATTTTCTTGGGGATAATAGCTTACTCGCTGCCCTCCTTGTTATCCTTGCTAAGTACTTTTTGAAAGTTAGTTTTTAGTCATAGTGGACGTCAAGTACTTCGCTATCATCCTCAGGGCAAAGAACATAGGGTCAATTGCTGTAAGGTGATACTAGTGTTGGGTCTTGCAATTACCATTAGAAGTTTTTTTTTTTTTTTTTTTTTTTTTTTTTTTTTTTTTTTTTTTGGTGGGACGAACTTCACCTGGCAGCGATCCGCCCGAGCAGTAATATCATATAGTCGGTTTTCTATATTATTCTTGAAGTCATCTTCCTCCTCAGGTGGATAACTGATGGAGAAAGTCAGGTCATCTGTATAGGCCACAGCCTCTGGAGCCAGATTTAGCATATCATTCACAAAAATGTTCTAGAATAATGGCCCAAGCATGTTTCCTCGAGGTTATCCAGCCTGAGCTTCTTTTTGACGGTACTGATGACACCAAAACGTCTATTTCTAGATAGTCTCTCAGCAGTTCAATTTGTCTACCAACTCCAAGGAATACTAACTTCATCAACAATGCTTGATGGCAAACCCGATCAAATGCACCTTCTATGTCTAGTGCAAGGAACAAAGTATGATGTTCTTTATCTAAGGCTGCACTGCAAAATGAAATCATGGCTAAATAAAGATCAGCTGTTGAGTATCAGTTACGAAAGCTATAAGGCCTATTATATACCAAGGGGCTCTCAAAATGACGATTAAGATGTCCTGCTTTGACCAAGAGGCCTGTGATTCTAAGGCTCAGATCCTAAAATTGAGAGAGAATGAAAAAAAATCTGATCCAACTTCTGAAAAATCAAGATAAGGAAGTAAAAAAAAAAAAATGTACGTCTAATCTAACTCCTAAAACTTTTACATACAGAGAGAAAGAAATGAAAATGAAATCGATAAGCGCCTCCGCTCACAGTATATGGTCTTAATCGGAGTTCAACTCCTTGTCATCCGATAATTCTCGGTCTATAAGAGGACTCCTATATCCTTTACTGAAATTGTGCTTTATCTTAACCCCAAATCCAAAGTCATCGTCCTCTACCCCCAGGGTTGGCGGACGGGCTGATAACTACCGACTCCTGCTGAGTGACTACGACGCCTCGAGCACTGCCGGCGACGCCCTAACGCCTCATTCAGGGGCTACCTTTGCCTTCCCCGACGTCGAACTGGGCGGTGCTCCTGCAGGTGAGGGGGGATTCGTTGTGTGATGGCGGTCGTGTTGGTATTAGTATCTTTGATGTTCTTGGTAATGATGATGGTTATAGTCACTGTTATCACTGAGATTTTTGTTGTTATTAATATTATTATTATTGTCATTATTTTTATCTTATGATGTTTTAACATCGATGTTAACGTACATTGTCAGTGTTAGTGTTATTCTCTGGAAATAAGTATCGTCACAGTTAAGACAAAT
>BOPN01000229.1:15000-17500 GCA_017312705.2 Penaeus japonicus
ATAAAATGTAAATATGTATAAAAGAGAGGTCAGCATTCCCTATCTTCACAAATACTATTTGGATGCATCACATAATTTCTGATAACATTATATTGATATGAAGATTGTTTCTTATTTTCATATTCATTTCACCTTGGTGTTCCTCCTCCTCTTCCTCTCCTACTTCTTCCATTTGCCATTTCTTCTTCCCCCTTTCATCCTCGGCTTCTTTCCTGTTATTTCATAATCGTCTTTACAGGTGTGATGGAGAAGATTGGTCTGGGACCCAAAGAACTGATGAAGGAAAACCCAGGCCTGATATATGCCAGGCTGACAGGGTTCGGACAAGCAGGCCCATATGCTGACATGGCCGGGCATGACATCAATTATGTTGCTATCTCAGGTTTGTCCATGTGCTTGCATGTAGTAATGTGTACTTTAGTTTATTGAGGTGCATCCTTCATACTAATCCATACTGACAAGTCTAAACATAACTCCAACAACAGTGTTATATTTTTCTGAACAGAATAGCAGTGGTAATGGTGGTGATGTTTTATTTGTGTAGATAAACAGAAAAATATATCAGGAGTTAAAAATGGGATAAGAAGGAACAAGTTTAAACCCTTCCTTACTATAGTGGTTCCTGAACTTTTTGTCTCGATGCTGTTCCTTTTTTTTAGCTACATATTCATACATAATCAGACTGAAAGGAATATTATTCACTCTACTGTTTGACATCATTGAATCTTGAAATAAGGTCTTTACATCTCATAGTTTTTATAGGTTTGAAGTTTTCCCCAGTCTGGAAAAACTGATATTCAAATCTTTTCCCTTCCCCAAGGTGCTTCTAGTTCAGGAATCATTGCACTGCTAACACGTGAGCTTTGTTGAATGAGATCACACAAATGAACTTGCTAGACCATACCCAGTCTTCCATTGTCAAGAATCTATTTTCATGAGTTGCTTTTAAAGTTTAGTGGGCCTTACTTTTTATGTCTATTCCATATGAGGTAATATAGATATTACTTTTATATCTTGGGCATTAGAATTACTACTAAGTAATCTGCATATATCAAGTAAAGGAATTACAATGGCGGCTTAACAGCAATATATCTTTCTGTATATTATTTGATTTGTTAAAATGTAAATTGCATTTTTGCAAATGATTAATTTACTGATATACTTTTTTCTTAAACCCCGATCGTTTTTACAGGTTTGCTGTCTATGCTAGGTCGTAAAGATGCACCACCAACACCGCCCATCAACCTTCTAGCTGACTTTGCAGGGGGTGGACTCATGTGTTCCTTGGGAATTGCTATGGCATTGTTTGAACGCACTCGGTCAGGTCAGTACAATTTAGGCATTTTGGGGGGAAGGGGTGCAGCTTAAACTACATGATTCGTATTGATTTTGTAGTTAACTATTTTATTTTAATTTCATTCTTTATTAGTAAAGAAAAAAAAATAGTAGGATATAGTGTTCATCACAATTAACCCATTGCGGACAGGTGTCATGACATACATGACGCAGGAGCTCTGGCCTGATGAGGGGTGTCATGATGTAAATGACATTCGGGGATTTTGGATCATTGTGTTATTTTATTGTGCTGAGGGTAATGAGTTTGAGTGATGATGACAATTACAGTCATAATTACTATAATTGCCATAATATTAAGTGAAAAACATCCAAAACCTAGATGGCACCACTTTCTGCTAGCACCAGCAGAAGAGAGAGGTTTGAATGGCCCCATCCACAGTCTCAGGCATGCACAATCTTTATAGAGTGATGGCACATAGCAAGTTGCTGACCTCTTGCTCTAAATAACCACAGATAAATGATGTGCAAGCAGAACGAGAAGAGGAAGGTGACTCAAATCATGACCAATGTCTACAATGTGCCCCTGTGCTAGTAGGGATACCTTTTACTGTGTCACTCACAGACATAAGCACAAGTTTCCTTTTTCTTTCCTACCTTTTCATGCTATCTTTATTGTGGATGGTTATATGTTTCGTATTCCTTCATGACAGTACATAAATATGAAAAAATAAAGTTGTTTTTTGTCCTCCCATAAAACAGCAATACGTCTGTCACATTGAGTATAAAGAAAATAATAAGCTGATAGAGCATGTATTATGACAGATTTAAGTCTCTAAATACAGCAAAACACACAAAAATTAAAACACAAAAAAGGCTATAGCTTTACAATGAGTGACTAAAAGAGAATGGGAAAATTCAAGGTATGTTGCGTGAAGCTGCCTTGCAAGCAGATCTATCCCCAGTCCGCAATGGGTTAATTGCTGAAACAGAAAATGGAAGTGTCAATAATGGAGCAAGAACAGGAAGAAAATGATAATATGAAAGCTATTGCTATTCAAGCATTTGCCATATGTGTCATTCATCATAATATGATCTACAAAAAGTGTTTAGTTTGCATTCAGAGGCACATAATATAAAGAGAAACTGGTGTTTTCCTGTGAAAATGTGTGTGATTGCAGGAAAGGGTCAGGTGATAGACTGCAAC
>BOPN01000229.1:40000-70000 GCA_017312705.2 Penaeus japonicus
TATTTATATACAATTTGGCTTCAGGTGCATGAGGCAACATGTACACAGGTGTACAATCAACATTACTGTACACTACTACTCTGAGAGCCTCTGGGAAACAGCAAGTCAGGGCATGGAAGAGGCCAAACCCACCCAGCTTGTACAACACCACTGCCTATTTACATTATTGAAATTAACAGCACCAACCTGTGCTGAAACAAGTGTTAATAATAAAAGGCATAAATATCCAATTACGAAGTACATTCAATCTGTTACTCATTATCACAGACAATCCTGCTTGGATACTAGTCACTAACAATGCACTGGTTTACGGCGCCCAGCCCACGATACCAGTGGCCCATATGTATTTATTCTGGCCGTTAACTCACACTTGTGATTCCATTTTACATTCATTGTGAAATGAGCATTTCTTTACACCATGATGCCTTTCTTGTGCTCCTCAAAGTTTATCCACCCTTTAATTTCTCTATGGTTGTCCATGTTATCATAAGGCAGGACTGTTTTGATTGCATTGTGGTGGACTTATGGCCATAATAAGTTAAGTATTTACAGTCATCTTTGAGATAATGCTAGTTGTGTGAGGTAAGACCTTTCTTTGAGCATTAGGAATCATTATGCATCTCTTAGACATACAGCCCTGTTTCCCAAACACTTTGGTCATTTAGGTATCTGGTAATATTCACAGCTTTTCTGTTTTGGCAGGCCAGGCAGTAACAAGTCCTGCTTTGACCTCTTATGTCCACCCAGGCACTGATTATTACTTTCTACTTCCTTATCGCTTGAGTAAAATATGCTTTGGTTAGTGTACACAGGCTGAATAAAACAGCCTCAACCTTTCTTCAATGATGTTTCATTCTTTACACTACGAAATTCACAAAGCTTGGAACTCAATGACATATTGCCCTGGGCAAGAAATACTGCACAAAGGATATTTGTCTTTAGAGATTCTAGTATTTTTTGGTCATTTAGAATCTTTAAACAAATAAGAACTACTACTACATCTAACAGTCAAGCAGAATTTTTGTCAAAGGGCAATTAGTTACAATATCATTAAGTTGTTTCAGACAATGCCCATTAATTGCACCAGGGCAGGTCTATTTTACCAAGCTTTTCCATGTATACGTTTATATATTTTTCTCTTTTCTTATTTTTTTATTTGGTGTTTGCAGTAATTACACTAGGGCTGCCATAACATTGTACAGATGAGACAGAACTTGCATGTGCAATGGCAGGCAAGATCTTCTGTCTTGTTTGGCAGGATCCAGGACTAGCCATGAGAGGCCATTGTACCCTTCCAGGACAAATCTGTTGAGACAAAAAAGAATGGATTTAGCTCAAACCCTAATCTTTTCACTACTGTTTAAAGAATTTTCATATTATTGTCATTAACATTCCTTACTAATATCATTAAATGTCATTACCATCGTTATTAGGTTCCTTAAAGCAACATCAGATTCTTTTGTGCTAGTAACTATAGTCTGTCCACTGGATATCGGTGATGTGGCACATGCCCATTACTGGCTCATAATTGGCTCGAAATCAGTGTCTGATATTGTTTGTTAGTCATGATAAATATCCAACCTAATAATTCAGTACACTATTTGAAATGGATATACAAACCCTTACACATTCATATATAAATCACAAACAGACAGATTTGCACTAATATCATACAATGCAGGGACATGTAATACAAACTTGTACCAAAGACTTTAGTTTGATTGCACACAAATGAACTACAGGCTTTAAATAATAATAATTTCTCTCATTTCATGTACATAAAAACATATCTGGCAAACAAAAGGTCTCTTAATAATTAAGTGCATGTAAATTACATGGGTAATATTTGAAATAACATGAAAGAGTTACAGCCACAACACAGGGTCAGGAAGGTGACAGAATGCAAAAATAACAGTATTTGCTACAACAGGATGTCAACTTCGTTGATCAAAATTTTTTATATCTAATTATGAGCCATATAATTTACATGCATTAAATTATCAGAAATTATGTTTATCAGCATTAAAATAGCAAGATATATTTTTATATGAAAGAAACAAACATATCATTGTTTGTTTACGCGATCAGTCTTTGGTAAAGGCTTGACTTTCATGTGCTTACACTGCACATTAATGTAAATCAGCATGTTAGGGATTTATTTATGAATGTCTAACGATTCTTTGTATCTAAACATTCTCATATAACACTGAATTACTAGTTTAATCATTTAACACAATTAACTAAGGACATCAGATACATTTGGCACATATCTCTAAAGCCTACGCTAGTCAGTCGACTTGTCAGAATAAACAGACTATAGTGATAATTACGCTCTTTTTTTAAAAATAATTCTAAAACAAATCCTTACAAGGAAAACATTCTGAAGAATAAATTCATACTAACCTAAGGACATCAGTGGTGATTGAAGAATCCAATGGGTGGACCTTGTTATTTGTAGTGTTCATGATCAAATCTTCAGACTGTGTAATTCCAGGTGAGTGAAGATGGAGGGCTGACTTAAGGAACACTGGGCAGGATGTTTCAAGGTGAGGGCAGGACGACCAGAACCATCTCGGCAGCCGACCCGTGGATGCAGTGGAGACGTAGTAACCAAGGGCCAGGGGCTGTTGTAACACTGAACCACCAGAATCCTCTTCAGGATCAACCAGGACTATTCCATTGCTACGTGCTTGACCAGAAAACTGTGAGGGGCTGGTTCGACCTCCAACTCCAGCCGTGGGACTTCCTGGCTGGGATAAGGAGTCTCTCTGTCCACCTCCGTCCTCCATCTGGTCATCCTGGTTAGGCCCGGTGTCAAGTCCAAGGATATCTTGGATGTTGAGTCCCATGCTCATGCCAATGTCACTTATACTACCACCTATATCACTTTCTAGATCTTCATCATCTAATAACAACCCATTACCCTCAAAGTGGAAAGTGGTCTCCTCCTGGAATCTCTGCTGTGCTGACTGGAAAAAGAGAAGAGAGAGAAAATCAGTATGCTGGTTGGTATTTCAACATCAAAGATAAAATTTTTAAATGCATCCAAGAAAATGTGAATTTCACAATTACATATCTATTTGTCATAATACTCACCTGTGCAGTAGCAGAAGTTGGGAAGACCAGTATATGTGTACAAGTGAGATCTTGTGGTGTTGAAAGGCTACAGTTCTGGCTATTCTGTCCAAATCTCTCATCTGGTGTAAACATATCTGGCATCATTCTAAATGACGAGTCTGGCTCAATAGCTACCAGACATGCAGATAGTATGCATGGGGCATCTCCAGGGAACAGATATGCACACTGCTTGCACATTTCTCTCAGATTCTTATTAGCCTGGATGAGAGATTTCTTTGACAGGAGGGAAGACCAGCCTTTAAGTTCTCCGTGGCCCATTCTACCAAGCCTACCTACGACTAGGCGCCAGGGATGTACACCAATAGACATCACACTAAGTATCCAATCCATCAACTTTTTCAAGCCATAACGACGAGCAGAAGCTTTCTTTCTTCTCGTCCTGTTAAGAGAGAGGAGTGATTAATATCATATCATATATCCAAACATATATCTATTCAACAGTTTTCTTTGAAATCACATGAAATCAGTTTATTCCATTAAATGATGGTAAAATAAAAATTTATGAACTTTGGAAAATCTGACCACCTCAAATACTTACCTATTTGGAATTTCAATATTGATCGTTACAGTCTCTAAAATTTCCCCTAATTCATCAGTGGCTGTTGCTAATAACCATCTCTGATCTTCAGACAGGCAGTAGGTGCAGTTCAAGATGGTTGACTTTTCACGTGGAGCTCCAAGAGCCTCCTGTGCCTCCTTATATGTACCACGACTCTCTTTGATGGGGGCAACAATGTATGCAGGGGAGAAGATATGGTAAGGAGCCTGCCTCTTTTCTTCTGCCGCGAGCTGTAGAAGAGAAAGAAACACATGCATGAATGTATATCACGTCATACACAAGAGAATGGTGAAAGAAATGAACACACACACACATATTTGGGCAAAGAAATTTGCAAATAATACCATAAGGTTCCCTTATCAATAACATCATTCTTTTGTACACCCTCCTCTTACTTCCTAAAATGAGTTGATGTATAAGTAACTTACACTGGCTTCCTTAGGCTTGAGGAAATCATCATAAGCAGCAGCAGGTCCAAAACCTGTTAGGGACTTGACTGTAGCATTATGAGTCAAGGTTCTTCTGCACTGCATGAACACAGAGAAAGCCAGACTCTTGAGCTGGTCTATGTGGTGGGACCTGTCATGTGAGTCACTAGCCAACTCCAGTATACTTTCCAATGAGACAATCTGACAGAGGAAAAAGATTAAGAATTATTCTTAATGAATAAACATTAATCAGAAAATTGGTGTTATTACATCCTTAAATTACACAGACTAATTCCAATTCTGGATTGCACTTATCATACTAGTTTCACAAATACTTAATGGCAAATAATAGAATTAAGTCACAAGAAACTCACCTGGAGGTACACATTATTCTGCATGCTCTCGGACAATCCCTCTAGCATGTGTTCATAGCAGCGAAGCAACCCTAAGGTGACCAAGCGGTGCATATCAGGGTGGTCTTGCCCTACATTGAAGGGATCCACCAAGTAGACAAGAATGGCTGGAGGAGGGGAGTCGTCTTCCTCTACCTCATTTAGACTTGCACCCAGAGGGATGTTACCTGGCTGCTGTGATAAAAAGCTCGTGTAAATTTCAGACACCTACTAAAATCACGATGTTAACAATCTAGTCCTAGTTTATTCATCATACTGCAATGACCTTATATTGAGCAACACATGTAATATACTACTTGCTTTTAATGAAAATATTCATGGTACTCTCTGAACTCAAGAGGTAACTTACTGTGCCAGAGGTAGAAGTTGCAGAAGATGATGAGGTGGATGTGGAGGAGGAAGATGATGAAGACGAAGACGAAGATGAAGATGATGAAGAGGAGGAGAAGGACTCTGGCTCAGAGTTTGATGTGGGTGTGGTTGAGGGGTTGGTGCTCCCAATGTTTTCTGATGGTGGAGGAGGCATAGGTGATGGAGCTTGCCTCTCTGCAGGTCTGTTAGGCCCTGGTGCCTCAAAGAGAGACTTGTCCATGTTGAAAGTTGCTAGGTGTGGGGCCAACCAGTGCCGACAAACCTTGGAGGAAAGTAAAAAGTCATTACATCCAGATGAAAGACAAATAATCTAAAAGTAAATTTGTCTGAAGAATTAAGTTTTTAAAAACAATTTAACTGCAATAATTATCCACACACTCAACTCACCTGTGCATAAACCTTGAGGTTGGTGGACACATGGGAGTCGCCCAGGAGAGAGAACCATTCTTCTAAAGGTTCATTTGCTACTTTGGATGCTGCAGTTTTGCTTATCCTCATTATGCCATTCCTCAGGACTCGTTGTATAGGGGCATGACGGCCAAGCTTGCACAACTATAAAATTAAAAGTCCTTTGTTAAGTATAAAGTTATAAATACAAATTTAAAAATACACTTTTACTCATCCCAAGGAATGATATTTTAATTTGAATATACTCAGAAAAAGAACTAACTATTTCATGAATCCTTTTGTTACCATGGCTTCACTTAGGTAAGTTACTATGCCAGTCTTCTTAAAAAAAGTCAACAAAGTTAGTATGACAAAGAACTAAAGGCAGGCTATTGCCAGTAATGATATGGAAGGAAATGCAACTTGCCCTGAAATACAGTATAAATGCATATCGAGTACTTTTTTCAAATATGAACAATGTCAACAAAAAAATCAAGTAAATAATTTATAGCTATACAAAAACATTGTGAGTACATTAAAAATTACATCAGAAGTGTCAACTTGCCTAAACATTTTAATATAATATTTTATAAAAACATTTGAACCCATTCCACATTATCTAATGATGGGTTAAAGTTACAAGTTCAAAATAAAAAATACCAAACTCTAATGAAAGATAAGACCTTTGTTTATACATATCTTTCTAGTTGTTCTTTTCATTATGGACTATTCATTAAGATAAAATGAAAATTAAAAAAAGCCTTATTGAAAACTGAGAATACTGTGAATACCAATAAATATGTATTACTGCTACTCTTTTTGCTTTTTGTTTTCAAAGACAGACCTTTTATCTCAACAAAAATGTTACAAACTTTTAGTGCCCTTCATTACATACCAAGTAAAACAGACAAGTAATCACAAGTAGAGAAGTAAATCAGACACAGCCACATATGTATTAAACAATATTGAATTCGCAGATGATTCTTGATAAGCCAATAACATAAATGGAAGTCTGTGAAGCTTCTGTTTATAAATCAAGTGCACAGAATCTTATCAATATACTCTTGTAAATACTGATCCATACACTATTAATGCACAATTTTCAGCCTCTGGTAACACAATTAATTTGCATTTCTCATTCACCTTTGGTCAGTAAAAATATCTTCAATCTTAACTCACTTCTTGCAGTTTACCTACGACCTAACTACAAACATCTGAGCCCAGTATCATGCTTGGCTTCCTCTCCCTTATGTATCTATTCTAAAAGGTTTTGCTGGACTAAATAATCAAAAATAATAAATGAATTAAATTACTTACGACGGGGGCATTCCAGCCTTGAATGTCCCAATGCCGGGGCGTTCGAATTATTAGGCCTAAATCAATTGAATGGCTGGCACAATACTGTGCCGCCCGGCCACTGGGCTTTTGAATGCACGGTACAGTACTGTACCACCCGTCCAGAGAGGGTTAAATTACAATAAGAAATCAAAAGCACCTTTTATCACCCCTTTCACTATATTACAAGCAGAAGTCACTTTCGTCAATACTCTGAGGAAGGATAGAACATATCTATATCAAGTACACTTGAAGAAAAATTGCATCCTTGGGGTAGTTTTCAATGTAATCTTGCAAGCTAATACAAAGAGTATCTGCTAGGATGACACATTACTTTTTATCCATTTCCTCTGGCACTCCCCATATACACTCCCATAGCATACTCTTTTTCATATTATATTTACTAATATCATAACTAAAATAGAAAAGGGATGGGGAAAGGGGAGTCCCTCAGTATCTTCTTCTATCTGCCTCTTGTGTCTTCTTTAAATCTTTGTTTGTTTCAGGTTGAAATACCTTATTGTCCGGCACTTTCAAATATCAATGGATATTAAGTTTGTACAGATCAATCATCATAAGAAAACAAAACATAAAACTTACCTCATATATGGATGACAATTCTTTGAAGAATGTGCGCACGTGATTGAGTATAAATTCATTATCAGGAGCAACCACAACATAAGCCACATTCCTTTGCTGCGAGTATGGTTCAAGAAGTAATTTTTCCCAGTGTCTGAGGGATTGTGGTGCTATGGACAACCAGTCTCGGTCATGGCCTGTCAATAACATAGGAATAGGCAATGGTTCAGCAATATCCTCATTGCCTCTAACAGCCTTGCGGTGGAACTGCCGCCACGTGAGGGGCCCCTCAACACTGAATAAGTTCACCCATCTTCCCTTCTTTTGTATGGCCTCTTGTAGATGAGGCTGGAGGGCCTTCATACAACGCACTATGTCCCTAGAGCATGTGGGACCATCGAACTGGTAGTAGCACCACTTGTGCATGCACTGATGTCTTGCTGTAGAGGAGTTCACTTCACCTTCGCCCACATTCACACCTCGTGACTGTTCTACAGCCAAGCATGCAATCTCATTACCATCTTTATAATCCACTAAGTTCAGCATAATGTCTCGTCTATTATTTTGGTACACTGTTGTTGATCTATAAATGACACTAGAGGGAGTACTTAAAGTTACTAAGCACTGGCTTTGTAACAGCTGGTACATAGACTGAGGTATCTGATCTAGAATACTGGTATCACGTTCAGGATTGTCTGCATTCTTATTGTCCATCAGCATGAGTAAAGACTGCTTTTTACGCTCATTGACCAAAGCCTCATGGAGGCCAGTAAGATCCACTTCATCTTCATAAAATAATCCAGCCTGGAAGGCCAACCTTCTATTAACTACTGCAGAGAAACCACAACTGCAACTTGCACTTTCTTCTTCTAAACTAAGATGGGTGGGTGGTAAATAAAGAGCTCCATCCTTTCCACGGATATTTCCAACAATTTTCTGGTTGTTATTGCAGACACACATTGTGCACGAATCAAAGTTGTGATCTCTGAACAAGTTGACGCTCGAGTCCTGCAGAGCGATGTTAACAATAAGGGAATTTGCTTCAGGTACTTGGCTAAGCCCCATGCTTGGTGGCTCTACTGATGGCAGTGTCTTGTTGAGGTAAGATGACTGGTTGGATGCTGGGGATGGTAGCTCATAATTCATGGGTGGTCCTGCAGAAGCTGGGCCTCCCACACTGCCTGGCCCACGCTGAGACCCAGGACCACTGTCTGACACTGGCCCACCCAAACTTGAAGTCATGGGTGAGATAGGAGACAAGCCCACCTTCTGTGCTTGTCCAGTTGATGGAGGGCCTCCATGGAGCGGACCCATGTGGCCTAGAGTAGGAGCTGGTCCGTGGGGTTTCTCAGCAACTGGGAACTGCCATGAAGGTTTGTAAGCCCAATCAGGAGGAAGTGTCACAATTGTTTTATACTCCTGACTTGGAAGGTTGGTTAGTGGAGCATACTTGCGGGAGCCAACAAACATCGAAAGAGTGGGAGGCCGATAAACAGCCAAAATTTCTTTCGGTTCGTCTCTGACAGGCAGATTTGCCTGCTCCTGTGAATGAATTGGTCTAAGATCATCCACTCGCTCCTGCTTGATGCTGATAACATGAGGCACAGCATCCTCCATGGTGGTGTCATGGTCTGGGTTATGCTCATGGGAAGGTGGGGTTGGAAACATTTTTGTCAACTCCACTAAGCTGGTATTAACATTGGTCTTGTTACCACTAGTATTGTTCTTGTTGTTCAAAACTGCAGCAGTATCCTCGGGTCCTCCCAACGGTTTGTTAGAACCAGGTGGAGTATGGTCAGGGAATGTGACCTGGGAAATAGAAGTTATTCTCAAATTAATAACACACTCCTCTACCAATCCAAAGCAAGACCCTTGTTATTGCTAAATTCAATATTAATGCAAAAAAAAAAAAAAAAAAAAAAAAAAAAACTTGATATAAAAAACAAACATACAAACTATACTCACATCATCCACTGGAGAATCTGAATCAAGCACCTGAGCATCCAAATCTGAAGCGGAGCCTGAAGCCCTTCGGCTTGTACATGGAATTTCAGTTCTCTTTGGTTTGTAGCGGGGACTGAGGGATCATGAGAGGCAGACACTGAGGTGTCTGGTCTCTCTTTGTCAAAGCCATCTTTCCGTTTGAACGTCTCTGGAGTGGTGCCCGAGCCTATGTCATCGTCGAAATCATATGGGTCAGCTTGTCTCTTTATGCCGCCAGAACGTTTTGCAGGTAACCCATTCACTTCTGGAATCTGCACAAACAATATGGTTAATTCTTCATCTTAATTGGATGCAAAACCCTTGCATCTCAAGAAGAATACATTTCCCAAAAAGAGATCCTTGGAAGAAAAAAAGCATCTAAAAGAAAGAAAGACATAACAACCTTAGGGGAAGTATACATATAGAATTTCTTTATCTTGAAGCTAAATGACATGAATAACAATGCTTTTAGATCTGAGTACAAACCAACTTCAAAGACCACATTCTGTATGTTATAACTAATTAAGTTCTATTACCTCTTGGCTTGTTTCTGCACGATGAATGACTTCCATGTGTTCTTGGATATGTGCAGGTCTATATGGTGGCCAAAAGAGTTCCTCTGCACTATGGGTTCTGCTGGTTTAAATTTCTTCACTGGATGATGCATTGGAACATTTAAAGTGGGAGTGTAATGAGGATGAATATGAAAATAAGTAGAGTTCATCAACCTCAAAGATTGTGTGGAACTTCAGTCAAATAGGTAAGTATCATATCTGACAACTGTTAGTCATCAAAACTTCTAAAGAGACAGTAAGTATATGTAAAACCAGAAACCTTGATCATGACTACTAACCATGCATTTAATTTGGAGTAGTCATAGAGGGCTGAGTACTAGGTTTTTCCAATTCTAGTATAGAATGGTAGTCAGTGCCTGGCAGGGATGGCCGCTTTAGTCCCCTTGGCAGACTGCTGCTAATGCTTCCCTCACCACCCAAGCTGCTGCTCGTCTCATTTGACTCCACACCATTGCCTCTCTCACTTCCAGGATAAGGTGACATGCCCTGTAGGAAGTTTTTTCTTCATTAATACGGTCTCTAAAATGCCTAAAAAGTCCATTGAAAGTTGAGCTAAAACATAAGACTTGTGTGTCATTCACTCCATATGCCAAAGGATTCCATGTGTTTACCTGATAAGAGTAAGAGAGAGAAAGAGTAAGAGAGAGGGAGATGGAGAGGAAGAGAGAAAGAGAGAGAGAAAGAGAGAGAGAGAGAGAGAGAGAGAGAGAGAGAGAGAGAGAGAGAGAGAAAGAGAGAGAGAGAGAGAGATACTAATTAGGCCCCTTTTCTCACACCTTTAATTGCATTCTTCTGTTTCCCGCCCTCACCTTATTATTGATTACTTCGTTTGTGTTATCCTTATTCTTTCTACTTCCCTTTTTTGTTGTTGTTGCGGTTGCTGTGACAAAAAGAGAGAGTGCTAGAGAAACAAACAAACAAACAAACAAAAAAAAGAATTATTATCATAATTTCTTTGATTATTATTGTTATGAATATAATGAATACAATTACTGCAATTTATATCCTGTAATTTCTTTTGTTAATATCACTATTGTTATCATCATTATCATAATTATTATTATCCTCATCATTATTTTTGTTTCATCATTTCGATCAGTATTGTTGTTATCGTAATTACTCTATATACTTAAATCATCATTCTTATCATCCTTATCATTATCAGTGTAATTGCTATTACCTGTAGTTTTTGTTATTTTTAATTTGACTGTTATTGTCATCATTATCATTATTATTATTATCATTATCATCACTTGTTATTTTAGCACCAATCTCACAATTATTCTTCAAATCATTATCACTATTAATAATCATTATCATTATTAATAATAATTATCATCACCAATTAACACCAATTACACCATCAAGAAAAGAACCAGTTATACACCACCTACACATCTACTATCCCAAAAGTCTACGGGAAGTCAACGCCATCATACAACTTCCATGACGACAATCGTTATACATGATACAATCACAACATTTCCAACTCAACACTCGGTATGTTGTGCATTGAGGCTATACCACTTACGTATATGGGGCGTGAAAAACATTTCTTTTTACATATCGAGGGCGTAAGAAACATTTTTTTTACATAGCGAGGGCGTAGGAAACATTTTTTTTTACATAGCGAGGGCGTGAGAATTTTTTTTTTTTTTTTTTTTTTTTAAATAATAATAATCATAATAATAATCTCAGTACATTTCTTTTATATGCCACTAAATATATAAGACAAATAATTTACCACCATCACTATGTTCTCTCAGCACTTGTCATAAAGCAGCTGAGTAGCACAAGTTAGCCTCTCTGCCATTTGTCACTTGATAAACCTCTTAAATCCTGGAGCATCACAAAGGAAGCAACAGATGCAGATAAACAAGCCTTCCACAGATGAGGCAGTCAGTCTTTTTAACGATTTTATGCATCTAGGGTGAACCATTTTGTAAAGTCTAAAATATGCTTGGAACAACATATGTATGAAATAAAATCAGAATCAATAAAGCAAATACTACAGCCAGAGTATAGTTTATCTAAGAGGATTACAAGGCAGTAGGCTCCCTGGCACCTGATGGTAGCTTGTGAGTAAACATTCAAAATCTGCTGTTAAGAGACCTATAGGGGGCTGCAACTTAGCCAATTTTGGTGAAGTGAGTTTGTCTAGAAAGCAGCAAGTACTTGTCTTTCATTTGCAATATCAGGTGGAAAAACTGTTGTGTGCAAGTGAACTGTGCTTATGCCAGTGGTATAGAGGAGTACTTGAGAGTGTTCACCATCCATATATAAAAAACTCAAACAAGTGAATGCATGTTCCTATAACTTTAAATGATGTTAAGGCCAAATATATTGAACACTAAATAACTGGTATTAGCTTAGAGCTTGAAAGAAATACTTTACCCCCCCATAACAAATAAGGAATATTGTGAATTAAGATATTCCCAGGGGGGTGGGGGGCACAAAGAAGCTTGATTAAAAGTATCATATATATATCATATATTAATCTGTAACTTTGAAGGTAAGTGTTAGCAATGTAAAAAAAGAAAAAAAGAAAAGAAAATGTAAATAACAAAATGAATAACATGAAAAATTGAAAGTAATGAAGAGTACTATGAAGTTCTGCATCATTTTTTTTTTTAAAGTGTACTGTGTTCATTTTGCTTGGTGACTGTGGTGGTGAGTGGTGGTGGTGGTTGTACAGAGTTAGCAGTGGTACCTGGCAGCGGCCTGCATTAGTTCCGACTCCTCGATGGCCGCCACGCCACACTGGTCCAGGACCACTTCGTCGGGTGAGGGTAGTGGGGCTGGGGGAGACCGCTTGTGGAAGGGGACGCAGCCAGAGTTGGAGTTGCTGCTGCTGCCCCCCCTCTGTCGCCCGCCTCCCCCACCACCTCTCTCCCCGCGGCCCTTACTGCTGCTACACCCTTTACTACTGACCCGACCCCTTCTGCACCTGCAACGGCCAGTTCCACAAACACTCAAAACAAGCACTGGTGACCAATGGTTGGAAGATCAAGCATCAGCAGCTCTCTCTTGTACCATACACAGCAGAGATCATAACACTTGTGCAATGTACACTACTGCATTAAAAATTGCAATAAAAAAATGGCCACAGTACTTTCAATGTTCAGAAAGAAAAAATAAAGAAAAAACAGAAAAAATTACACCAAAATAATTTTTTAAAATAGAAATAATAATGATGCTAAACAAATATCTAACTAACATTACTTTATTCTTTTCTTTGAATTTCCTTTTGTTTCAAAGAATAAGTCACATTGTATTGTGGTTGTGCTTATTATTGATACAACATTAATACTGTGAATTACATAGAACAGCCTTTCCCCCTCCTCAAAAAAATCAGTCTAGTAATTTAAAATGAAACCAAAAAAGACAAAGGAGGGTAGTTCTGCAACTGCACTGACTTGAGACAATAGTTTCCTTCCTGTGGTTCAACTTTAATGAATCAATAATCTGAGACAAGTATACATTGTGGAGCATTGGTTTGGCAACGCATTAATATCATCTGACCTTTAATGATGATTACTGAATGGCATACACATCTAAAGTGAATGCTGAGAAATTAACCAAACTATTTTTAGTTAGACCATCTCTGGAAATAAAATAGGGGAAAAAAATAATAATAAAATAAATAAAATGATGGATAAAACTGAATGAATTTTGCTGTTTGTGTTTGTGGCATATCAAAATAATTTACCTCACTTTACATCTCGCACACACACCCTTCAAATTATCCATTATTCACGCCTTTTCCATTCACTACAGTAAGATGTTTTCTTTCTTTACTTTCCTTCTTTTTATTCACTAACATATTCATACTACTACTCTACAAAGAATAATCTAATTAAAGAAAAGAAAAGTAAATACAACTTTCAAGTATCAAATTATCTTTTCCCCACATGATCAACTTATGAATTTGCACTGTACTGTTGCATGTGTGAAGTCTATAAACAAACAATAACATAAAATCAGGCATCATAATAACATCCTGCATTTACTTTCATGCATCATGCAAAGAAGAAAGTGAAACATCCATCTAAAGTAAATTTGAAAGTGTCATAAATATTGGAAAATACATATAACTTTACATCTAAGTCATGCAAAAGTAAATAAATTTTTTAATATATCCAAGACACATATCTGCACTTTCTTATACAATAGAAGATCAAATCGAAGTACATATTATGTAAAGCAATAATCTTAAACATGAAATAAAGGAATGAAAAAAGTAAAACAGATTAAACACATTAAGCAAATTTCAAGATAACCTGCTGTGTCACCTACTTTCATCAGACTCAAACTGAACAACCACGGACATAAACAATAAAACACAAACATACTTGGCGCAGGAGCAGCTGATCTTCGTTGCAGGGTCAGAGAAGTCCCACTGGCCAGCGATTTCCGCAGGGGTCAACGTCCCCTCTGGTGTCAGTCCGTCACTCTGTGCTGGGGGCTGCTGGCCCGGACACTGGACTATGTCCTGCCAGACGCGCTCACACATCTCCCGTGACCAACCAAGGCCTCGTCCCCCAGAGCTCAAGTACCCGGGGGCTAGTAAGGTGTGGATCGAGGCAGTGAAGGGGGAATTGTGTGAGGGAAGGCTCGTCCCGTCACTACCCTCTGGGGTGTTATCATTTGTAAGCCCACCTTTCATTGCTCCAGGAGAGACAGTGTTGGTATTCACAACTGTCCCACCACGACTTGCCAGCAAGTAGTCATCCATATCTGTCACTAATGTGTAACAAGTTGGATAACGCATCTTGTGGCCACCTGTAAAGTCGAGTGCTTGGCATGAAAATCTACTCTGCTACACATATTCATACCTAAATTCTTACAGACTAAAACAAAACAAAACAGGAAAGGTTTTTCAAAAGCTAATACACTTTGTTTAAATCAAATGGCAAAATGATTAAGTTCATAAGAACATGTATCAACAAATCTCCTGATTTTGTCATAATCATCAATAGGGGTAAGTATTGTATTTTCTACAGGGCTCCACTCCACAAACATTCACAAAGTAAACTCACCCACGATAACCTCGACAGCGGCAGGCATAGTAGGTTCTGGGGAGTCTCCCTGGGATGCCTTTGTTTCAATGGGAAAGAATTGTCTCCACTCATCCAGCAGCTTCTGTGTTGATGGTTCAGACAGCCGATAACTCACACCAGTCAAGGTGCCACTTAACCCATATGGGCCCAGTATGACTGAAAAGAATAAGGGTGTTGATGCCATAATATTCCATACATCAAAAATTCACTTTATTCTTATCTATATTAAGGTGTGTGTTTAGGTAGGTAGGTAGGTGGGTAGGTAGGTAGGTGGGTAGGTAGGTGGGTAGGTAGGTGGGTAGGTAGGTAGGTGGGTAGGTAGGTGGGTAGGTAGGTAGGTAGGTAGGTAGGTAGGTAGGTGGGTAGGTAGGTAGGTGGGTAGGTAGGTAGGTGGGTAGGTAGGTAGGTAGGTAGGTGGGTAGGTAGGTAGGTAGGTAGGTAGGTGGGTGGGTGGGTAGGTAGGTAGGTGGGTAGGTAGGTGGGTAGGTAGGTAGGTGGGTAGGTAGGTAGGTAGGTGGGTAGGTAGGTAGGTAGGTAGGTAGGTGGGTAGGTAGGTAGGTGGGTAGGTAGGTAGGTGGGTAGGTAGGTAGGTAAGTAGGTGGATGGGTGGGTAGGTAGGTGGGTAGGTAGGTGGGTAGGTAGGTAGGTAGGTAGGTGGGTAGGTAGGTGGGTAGATAGGTAGGTGGGTAGATAGGTAGGTGGGTAGGTAGGTGGGTGGGTAGGTAGGTAGGTGGGTAGTTAGGTAGGTAGGTAGGTAGGTAGGTAGGTAGGTAGGTAGGTAGGTAGGTAGGTAGGTAGGTAGGCAGGCAGGTAGGTAGGTGGGTGGGTAGATAGGTGGGTAGTTGGGTAGATAGGTGGGTAGTTGGGTAGATAGGTGGGTAGTTGGGTAGATAGGTGGGTAGTTGGGTAGATAGGTGGGTAGGTGGGTAGATAGGTGGGTAGGTGTGTGAAAATGTGTGTGATAATATATGTGTGTGTATGTGTGTGTGTGTGTGTGTGTGTGTGTGTGTGTGTGTGTGTGTGTGTGTGTGTGTGTGTGTGTGTGTGTGTGTGTGTGTGTGTGTGTGTGTGTGTGTGTGTGTGTGCGAGAACCAATTTGTTCTGCATATGCCAAAATATGCAAATTTCTTTAAAATATATCTCAGAATAACAAAATTATAATAATAAAGATTAATGCAAAATTCGGGCTCTCTTCTCTAACTCACCTGGGATGCCATGATTTGACTGCTGTGCTAAAAGCAGGTGTCGCCGAGTGAGGCGCCGGACACGTGGGTGTTGCCGAACGTCCACACTGGCACATACAATGCTTTCGCCATGGACGAAAAATGACAGGCTGAATGACAGATGAGTACTGAAAGAAAAGGTAAATGTCAGCAATAAAATCAGAACTTCCCAAAAAAAAAGGAAGAAAAAAATAGTAGACCATGACATTAAATAATAGGAACGATCATTTACATTTTCCTGTGACTAAAGATAGAGACCCTCACCTCCTATTGCCAGGAACACCCTCCGGGCCCTCGTAGGGTTGGACAAACCAACGACCCAGCCGGACGAAATCCCGGGTTCGCAGACATCTGGAAGAATCAGGAAAGTGAAATAAACAAAATACACAAGGGAATAATACATCAATTGAAATACTCACGTAAAGTTAACGTATTAGCTTGTAACAACCTAAGCTCGTGAAGAAATATAGAAGCAATAGTAATCATAAACGAACATATAACATAAATGTTTGAATACCAAGAAAATGCTTCAATTGCCTCCAGGAGTACTATCCTATGTACACTATGACAAACAAAAGTGACAACCCTTACCTTTCAATAAGGTTATGTAGAGCCTTAAAAAGAAGTGTTCGGCACTCATAGGACAAGCCGTTCTCCCAGTCCCAAGATCCGCGAATGCCCTCTGAAATATCAGGAAATTTACATTAGACAAATACAAATAACTCTTAAACCAACTACAATTAAATAAGAATATGCTTTGGAAAAATGGTAACTATGATGTCAATCAAACAAGTAAAAAAAAATGACAGGGAAAATAATGATAAAAGTAAAAACTACTGCGACTACTAATTCAACCTACAAAACATTTGAGTAAATATCCGCAAAATTATAAAATCATGGATATGCAAGAGCAATTACAATGCAAGACAAGACAGTTAATTCTGCATAAAGCGATTGCACAGAAATGCCATAACATTACCGGCCAATCAAAATTACTCTTGAACGGGAAATGAAGCCGTGATTTCTTGTAAAGTCAATGATTCGGTAAAGTGCAAGATTCCAAATTCTTCTTAAATTTGAGGAGGAGGAAAGGATACAATTACTATCTATTCAAAGGCTCGTAACATCTGATCATATCTAAATATCAATTGAATACTACTAGCATCCCGTGAAATTATCCTTCAGAGCCACACCCTTAACGTTTCTCTAGTTGACGACTTGCCAAGGGAAATGCCAAATGACAATCGTTTCACCCCTCCAGCTGTCTGGATCTCTGCTGGCACGAACTCCTGAGCTGTCACGAGTTTCTCTTTAGAATGGGGTGAAGCTGCATCATAAGGGGGACTGTCCTCGATTATGCATACTAGCAAAGGCAAGTCACACGCGGCATATGGTAACGAAAGGATATTAGATCGCTTTTGGTTGGTATACAATCGTAGTCGAGATCTTGTTGCTTAACGGTTTGGGAGAAAATAACATCAAAATTTGTGGTTTATTTAAGAGAATAACAATACAAGGACCTAACGCGCATGCGTACACAAGTGCATAAATCACAAGACAAAAGTAAACGCAGCAGCGGCATCGACATGAGCAGCACCTGCTCTACTGACACACAAACTCCAAACCTTCTCCACTCAAAATCAATATATGAAACCCGTGGGAAGTATTTATAGCATTACGATATTCTTCAATGAGGGGTCGGGAATGAATGAAGCCTTGAGAACTTTTCCGTGGGAAGTGAAGGTCGAGTGCCGTTCAAACTCGGTCGTACGCCTATCCTGCCTGCCTGCCAGCTCGGCCGCCCTCCCGCCCTCCCGGCCTAAACAAAGACAAAGCCGACAAAATTTTAACCTTATAGAGCTATGAGACGACACAATCCTCTCCGAACTCTTGTCACACACGTAGTGTTGGCCATCACCAAACACCTTGTGGATATCATGTTTACAGCAGATACCATCCGAATTCCACAAACATTCATACACATACTCGCTCTCTCCAACGGACACATGCACACGCTGCTGCCACACGGCCCCTGTAGCGGGGTCTGGCGCTGCTGTTGGCGGTCGACCCCGATACAACACCCACCGCAGATTACCGTCCCGTTAATACACCGTCATCTTTGCCACTACGCTCTCCCGGGCCATCTCACTCCCCCAACATGTTCTCCAGTCTCAGCCACCAATCCTCACACACTTGGCAAAGACCATTAAGTACTCACCACTGGGGTGATTGTCTATTGATCTTACGTTTCTCGCTGCAGACTCCCACAGCCTCCTCCTCCTCCTCCTCCCCCCCACCCACCGCCCCACTCTCCCTCCCCACACCTCTTGCCCCACCACGACCACCTCGTCCCTCCCTCCCGCTACCTCTCCCCAACAACGTACTGACTGCCCTAACAAACCCCTCCCTTCCCCCTAGCCCATCATCTCCAGCTCCTACTCCTCCTCCTCGTCCCCACTTCCCCAACCGGCCAACAATGCCGGCACAGCTTTCCCGCCACCCCATCCAGTCCTCTGACAAATCCATAATCCTGCTGGAAGTTAGTGGGTCACCACGCCGGGACGGGGCGGGCCGGGCCGGGCCACCAGGCAGGGCCAGGCTGCTGCTGCTACATGTGTCCTCTCCCGCTCGACAAATAGAGGTCCGCCAACACGTTTTCCTCCTGGCAGGCTCCACCATCGACCACTAGCAGCCGCCCCAGCTCCGCCACCACGCTCCCGCTAGGCGAGGTGAGCCGTACCCCTCGTAACTCACATAAGGGCTGCCATGCCGCGGCCCACACGGCACTCGCAGTCAGGGTGCCACACAAAATATCAGAAAATTACCGAGCGCGAAACTCGAAAGACCGCTCGCTCGCTGCTTTCTCTGATTTAACATTAATGACATGACTATTAAGTCTAATCGCCGACGTTGCTTCAGCTACTGCTTTCAGTAGGCAGTTTCAAAGCATGGAAGGCCAAGAGAAGTAATGTGCTTCGCCAAGGGACGCAACGCCCCTTCTTGTCTCTTCCTCTTGACGGGACTGGGGTGACGTCACTCAGCGCGAGGAAGGTCAGCAGTGGTGGAGGGGGATCCGATGCTGAATGACCGTTTCCCTTTTATTTTTTCCTTCCTTCCTCCTCACATCGGAGGCGGGCCGCCGTAGCGCCGTGTTCAGAACCGTGAAGACCCGAAACAAGCCGGGGACGAAAAAGAGGGGATTATGCTCCAGATGGAAGGAGGAGCAACAGCAGCCGGAGATAAAGTTAGAGAAGGACGTTGAGGAAGCGGAACAAAGCGGGTGTCGATGCGCGAACCTTCACACCTCAGCTTTCCTGATGGGCCAGAGGCAAGAAGGGGGACGACGGTATCACGTCCCCAGCGACCTCATCATGACGTCGGAGAGAAAGCGTGTCTGTACACGCTACCATTGCCAACTTCACTTAATATCACAAAAGCCTTTACAAGAATAAATATCAACACATGCAAACGCGGGCGTGTACGCGAGACCTGACCGAATGTATCACGTCCACGCAGATGACTGATACACAAACGACCGTAAAGACCTGCTTGCACCTGGCCACAAAACCACGCCACCAGCTGACAGTGCCACCGTCTCGATTGCCATCTGGTTGCAACACCTGATCATGCATCCCGAAATGGTCAAAACCAGCGCCGCACCCCCCGGCCATGCACTCCCACCAACTTTTCCCCGCAGCCCCAACCGTAAAAAAGGAAAGGGAAGAAATAAAGAGCGAAAACAAGATTCCGTTACGCCCGCCCGCGCCTGGCAAGACGCAAGTGAGGTGAGGCTGAGCACGGCGGTCTGAATGAACGTTCCCGATGCTCACACGTGGATTCTGGTCGTGCCGTGTGGAGGGGGAGAGGGGAGGGGGAGTAATGATAATCTCAGGGGGACAAATAAACAAAAACGAAAGAAAGAAGGGGAAAAACACTCGCGTAGGCACCCCTCCCTTTCGCTTTCCCTCTCCTATCATTCCCTTCTCCCCATCCCTGCCAATATGCCCGTCCTTGCTTGTCCTTCCTTACCTTCACTCTCGCTCTCGACCTGCCTACCTCGCCCCTCCTCGTCCAACCTCCCCTCTTCCAGATCCCGCGCAGAGTGCAACACTGTGCTTACTTAGAAGAGCAAGAGGGAGAGACGAGGGGTGATAAAACGGAGATTTAAAAGTATAGCGACGATGTAAGAGGGGAGGAGACAAGGGGAGAGGAATGAGAACACGAGACACATGGACGAAGGAAAAGAGAGAGAGGGAGAGAGGGGGAAAGGGAGAGGAGAAGAGAGGAAGTGGAAAAGAAAGAGAGAACGAGATTGAAAGAAAGAAAAAGGAGGGAGAGGGGGGAGAAAGAAAGAAGGGGGAGAGGAGAAGAGGGGGCAGGGATATCAGAGGAGGGAGGGAGGAGCGACGGAGAAGGAAGGAAGGTGGGAGAGAGTTGCAACGGAGCCAGGACGGGGACGTACCCTACTGGTCCCCCTTCTCCCTCATTCCTCTCTCCTCCCTTACACCGGGAATCAATACCTCATGTTATCACCACACTTACAAACGCCATCACCACACACTAGCTTTCTTCACCACTACTCGCTTTCTAGCCCGGTTCATCACCCCCAGCAATCCTCACTATTGCCACCTCACTAAAAGACCCCCCCCCCCTTCCCACCTAAATCCTTCCTAAGCACACAATATTATTAAACATTTCGTAGGTGAAAAGGGGGTAAAAAAATACTATATAAATAAAAGCAATTGGAAAAGCACGAGATCAAAATAAATTATCCCAACATCCCCCAAGTTATCCCCTGATTAATGACGTTAAATATGGAAGGTGCCGATGACACAAGTACTAGTCAAAAAGTGCATGCGAGGCGAATAAACGAACCTATTATTTTTTCCCTCTCTCTCCGACTTTTAATCTCTATCAATCCCCGCGCTAAACGGAAGGACGCAGGGCAGGGGTTGCGTCCTTCTGGACTCTCTCAACTACGTCATCAGTTGATGCTAATATCAGTCACGTTAACATTTGTATGAATGTGTTTTCTCCTCCTTTGTCTATTTATTTATTGATGTTCCCCCTCTTCCTCTTCTTCCTCCTCCTCCTCGCCAACCATGAAATGTGACAAGTGACTGACGGAAGACAAACGACAAAGAAAAGTGGGTTGGGAAAGGGAAGAGAGAGACACAGGGGCAGAGGGCGAGGGTGAGAGGAGAAAGAAGAAAAGTGAGAGAAAAAGAGTAAACATAATTGAGAAAATAACACAACAGACGGTGGAAAACATCGGACAGGGGGGAAGTGACGGATGGGAAGAGGAAGGGAACAGCAACAACAAAAAAGACGAACAACAAAGAATGGAAAAAAAGACACGAATAAAAAATATCGAGAGGGGGAACTATTCGAGAGAAAGAGAGAAAATGTCAGAGCATCAAGCAGCAAGCTCCAAGCACAGGGATAAGAGGCGCCGGCTCTCCCCAGCAAGCAGCCGAGCGACCAAGTGGAGCAATCCCCGCCCAAACTACATCATCTTCACATCATATCACATCGCCGTCTTGGCCAAGTCCAGAACCCGAGGCCGCGCGCTAACCCGACCTTTTTAAAGACTCCTTAAAGGCGCTGTTGGCTTTACGAGCGGGAAGGAGAGAGGGAGGGAGACGGAGACACAGAGGAGAGGAAAGAAGAAGAGAGGGAAGGAAAGAGGAGTTTGTTGCCTTTAACTCCTTATGTCATCGTATATCCACCCCCACCCCCACCCCCCACCCCGGCCGCAAATACAATTTCAACGCGGGGGGAGACAAGGAAAAGGAGTGTGGTGAACGGGGGTGGAAGGAAAGGGTAGAGGGTGAGGGGAGTAGGAAAAAGAAGCAGACCAAAGAGGAGGAGAAGGAGAGGAAGTAGAAGGGAGAGAGGGTGAGGGAGAGGAAGAGGGCGAGAGAGAGAGAGAGAGGGGGGGGGGGGGCAGGAGAAGGTGGAGGACGACAATCGATTAGCACACAGTGGTGGGCCGCTTTCCGCCGCCATGCCCTATAACGTGTGTCCTCTCAGCAAACAAGTGCTTGCCTGCCTTGTCTGCTAGCTATTCCCCTCACTAACCCTTCAGCCACCCCGCCATCCGCAGAGTCCGTATCAAACAAACATCTACGCCTCCCCCACACCTCCAGTCTATAACAAAGCCTTGTTACACCAGGAGCGACCCCTCCCTCCCCCTGCCAAAGAAGCAAGCAGCCTATGAAGGAGGTGCCGAGTAAGCCGGCTTATTCTTAGACAGACACGAAGCCCCGCGGACAACGCACTTACAACGGATGAAGACACACGATCCCAAAATAAAGATGTGACCACAATGAAGTCACAACACAAGATCCTTCCTCGCAAAGTGTCACCGCCGAACAAACACCGGCCCACGCGCCGTGATCTGCTTTCACTGCAAACAAAGCACGGGGAATAATTTGCCAGGAGCCCCGCTGCTGCTTGTGTCTACCCGCTGATTCCCCGGCCAATTGTTCCTCTACATTTTGGCTTGCTACCTTGCTGACTTACCCTCATGTCTATCGACCCACTCATCTGGCCGCCCATCCACGAGCCCGTCTGTCTGCCAGCATGTTTACCTGGTTGTTTACGCTTTTTATCGGGCCGTCTGCTCTCGTTTAAAGAGCAACGCCACACGGTGTGAAGTTAAGAAGCCTCCCAAATGCGATGACACATGATCTGACTGCAGCACAGATTGCATATTGAGCATAACCGACCGCTTCGCTCCCAATGTCCCGCTGCTTTTAAATTGTAGCTTTTCGTTCAAAGGCTCTCTGCATGGCGGCATCGTTCGCTTGGATTGGAATGCCAAGGTACAAGTGATAAAATCACGGATACTTCTCTTCCATGATGGAGGAAGAGCAATAGTAATTAAAACCAATAAAACTGATAATAATCTGAAACCTAACTTATGTGACTTTCTAGTACAACCTCGAGCGGAATGAAATTACCACTATAAGCTATACAACCGAAGAAAGAAAGAAAGAAAAGAAAGAAAAAGTAATTTCTCTCCCACATCCTAAAATACCCTCTCAAATATGACCTTCCTCAACACTGGGTGGCCCACAAGCCCAAGAGGGAAAAGAATAAACAGACGGGACAAAACACTGGAATGGGAGGCACACGAGGGGACAATGAGGGAACGGCGATGACGATGATGACAAAAGGGGCAGAACGTGTGACACTGGGAGAAGGCCAGATTAACAGGCCGCGCCACTTAATGCTCCCCGACACTTCCTAATCCATAACCACGTTTGCAACTCCAACCATCTCGCTCGGCTTCCTCCCCTCCCCTTCCTACCCCATACCCCACCCGTCTCCATTACCGCCGACTGTACCAGCTGCACAAAGATACGCTCGAAAATCACCGATAACCGGAAAATACAAGTCCGGTCTTCCTTCCCTTCCTAACCGCTCCCTCCCTCCCCCTCCCCCCTCCTTCCCCCTGCGCTTCCCCAATCAGCGAGCGGCAACTAAAGCACCATCAATAACTACGGCTGGGGCCACGGACAAGTGGGGGGAGGAGGGAAGGGGGGAAGGGAGAGGGAGGGAACATGCAGGTATGTGTTTTCGAGTGAGCAGCGTAGGTTCGGGCACGGGGCAATATCGGGGGCAAGCACGGACCGGGGGGGGGGGGGGGGGGGGAAAGAATAAGGGGACAGAACAGGGTGGGCGGGTGTATGTGTCTGTTAGGGGGTGGGGTTGGAAGCAAGCAAGAGGGCGGGCGGGCGAGCGGGCGGGCAACAACAACGGCGTCGGTGTCAACATATGCACAAGGCGAGTAGCAGTAAATAAAGTGGCGCGGTGGATATCAATGTTTACTGTTGTGCGGTCGTGTGGCGGCCGGCCCTCCCCACACCCACTGCCAGCCGTACGACCCAGCAAGCCGCCACCGCCGCTGCCATCAGGGTCCGCCAGTCTGCCAGCCAGCCAGCCAACAGCCAGCGATGAGGGGTGTGGGGTTAGGGCGGCCAAGGGGTTCCAGGTTAGCCGAGTGTGTGTGGGGAGGGGCGATGTGGGGCAGGGGAGGGGCTGAGGTGGTGGGGTAGAGGAGGGGGAGGGGGAAAGGGAGGGGAAGTGGGGCCCTGGGTCCCGCTACCACCATCCATTACATAGTCGGCCGGCGCGTGATGCACTATGCCATAACGTACCTAACATGGAGGAGTGGAGAGAGAGCAAAGGGGAGTAAGAAAAGGCAAGGGATAAGGAGGGAGGAGGAAGGAGGGGGGAGTGGTCTGTCCCTCCCCGCCCGCACACCTACGCCTGCGTCACCTGGTGCGGTCGGTCCGCAAGCTATCACACCTCGTCTTGATACTCAACCCGAATGATCGGGAGTGACTGGCCTTAAACGAGCTAGTGTCGGTCGTGTCGGTCGGGTCGGTCGGGTCGGGTGAGTGATGGCTTCTTCGCCGCCGCCATTCCCATCTCGTCCGCCCATCACTACGCAAATAAAGACACGGTCACACTGACGAACGCAGGGCCAAGCGCTAACGTATGCGTATAACTGCGTCTCCTATGTTACGGGACAAACGACTTTTAAAATTCAAACAAGAAAAACAAATGATGAGGAAAAGACAGGAAACACGCAAGGCAAGGTTGTGTTAGACCTGACATACCCTGGCGTGACACAGCATACTGTCCCCTCGTCATTATCCCCCACCATCCTTGCTCTCTCTACCCTCAAACTTGGCGTTTCTGCCTCCTTTCTCCCATTCATCGGTGATAAGAAAGACTGGCAGACTTTCACCGGACAGAGACACGGGGAGATTGGGCCCAGGCTAAGTACACGCACATCAGGCCGCTGATAGCATTGCACCGCCACGCTGATATTTAATCAAACCTCGTGAGCCTGGTATGAACTGGTCGGGTTGGGTGGGGTAGGTAGGGTGGGGATCGAGAGTTGGGGAGGGGGCGGGGGTTTTAAAGCTGCGGTGCAGCGTGCGGAGTGCAACAAGAGCAGCAGCAAGAGCGCTTTGCAAGGCTACCCATGCAACAACAGCAACAGCAGTTGCGCACACGCACCAAACCATTGCCACATATACAAATAAAGCTGTAGACAATGTGCTAATGTTATCTACTGGTAAACATAAAATGGATGAAAATAAAGGAGCGAGTTATAGTAATGGGATATCTATACCAATATAAAACATCTTGTATCGCTGTTCTGAATCGAAACTAGAAAATAAAACTGAATAACAAGAAGAAAAAGGTGAACAAACTTCCATTATTCGTTTTAAAAAGACAAGACGCTAAGGAAGCGGGAAAAAAGAGGGAAAAGAGGCAGAGTGGAGAGCTAATGCCGTGAGGCGAAAGGAGTGCGATGATATCACGATAAACAAAGGCTAACAGACTGAAAGCACGAGTAAAGTTGAGCGGAAGGTGGGATACTAAAGGTGAGGTGAAAAGGGAAGGCGAGTGACGTGATTTGAACAGCGGCTGAGTGAATGAGGCTGGGTGAGTGACTGAACAACAGTAAAACGGGCAAGCGATTGCAGCGCAAAGGGAGAGGTCAGGAAGGCGTGAATATTTGAAGTAACAGTTCGAGGACGAGGCCGGGTGCATAAATGAATGGCGATAGGCGAATGAGTGAGAAAATGAACCAAGAGTACCTCTCAAGCAACAATGAATGAGTGCACAGCTGATGTGATGAGTGAGAGGGTAAGAGAGAGTGAGAGGTGAGGGGGGGGGGGGTCGATCAGGAGGGTCCTTGTAACATCTTGCACGTTTCCGCCAGCTTCCACCCCGCGCCCCGTCAAAACCCATTTCTACAAACAATCCGAGCCTACATCTGGAAGGACGTCTCGAAGAACTCCCACAACCGCCTCACGTCACCGGCCACTCTGTGACGTCCCCGGCATTGACGTCACGCCGCCCATAGTTACTTGCACCCGCCGCGTGTCACACCATCCACACACGACCTTTCAACGCCCTCCGCGACCTACACCTGCACGGCGGGGTTATGTAGCCAGAGCCGCCTCGGTGATCCATGGCCGCCCACACTCCTATGTTCAATCCTTGTTAAGCCACCCGTCCCCTTCCTCTTCGCTTTCTCGAAACGGCAACTCGCGCCCTTCCCACGCTCGTTCGTGAGGGAGGGAGGGAGAGCATCGCCACTGGGTGTGACGACCGACCCTGTCGCTGCCGGAGGACGCGCTCTACCTTACACTGAGGGATCGCTGCGGCACTTAGTAGGAAAGCAGCTTTGCAGGATAAACAATATTATATATCTGCCAAGAGAGTTGACATGCCGCGAATAAATAACAGCGATCAGTAAGATTAAGAGGAAAAAATGCTAACGCTTTCATGGTCGCTGCAGAGCAGTCGAAGCACTGCAATCGAAAGGTGAGGCGAAGGTCGAGTCTCCCCTGTGAAAATGCCACAACTTGATCCTTACGGACTCGCTCGTCATCTCCATCATTTCCCTTCGTCACCCTAAACACGTATGCGCGAATGAATGAACGGCGACGAGGATGAACACACATGTCCCGCTCACCCCCTCCCCTGTCCAGTCCCTCTACCCCCTCCATCCTCCGCGCGGGCTGACTTGCGGGCCTGAACGTTTGATCTCACGACAATACGTAACTAATAAAGCTAAAGGGCGCCGCAACGTGATTCGCGGCTGATGCGACGATTTATCTCTTTCTGGGCGGGAGAAATTGGGAATGCATCGAGGAGAGAGGGAGAGGGAGAGCATGGGAGACTCCCAATATCCCTCTCTCTCTCTCACATACATACACATACACATACACACACAGGCGCGCACAGACACACACAAAATAGAAAATCATGTGTATTACACAGGTCTACAAATATTGTTCCAATCCGGGTTCCTTTACAGCCATACAACTCCCAAAGCAACTTTACTGTGGGAATAGGCCGCAGTGGGCCAGGTCACGGCAGGACGGGCCACTGGGCGGGAAAGAAGGGAAACAGGGAAACAGGGAAGGAGAGAAGGAGGGAAGAAGGGAGGGAGGGAGGGAGGGAGGGAGGGAGAGGGAGAAGGCGAAGGAGGGGGAAAGGGAAGGGATAGAGGGAGAGAGAGACAGGAAAGAGGAGAGGGCGAGAAGGAGACAGGATAGGAAGAGGAAGAGGGAAAGGGAGAGAAAGAGAGAATGGGGGGAGGGGGGCAGCCAAACAGCCAGCCAGACTCGTGGTGGTAAGCGGGGGGGACGGCAGCAGCAGCAGCGGCAGCAGCAGTAGCGGGGAGAGTGAGGGGTGCTGGGGATCAATACGGGGGAGAGTCCAGGGACAGGCACCCCACCCCCTACCCTCCCCACCACTTCCACCAACACACAGGGACACTCAGGAAGGTAGGCGAATGGACGGACACACACACACACACACACACACACACACACACACACACACACACACACACACACACACACACACACACACACACACACACACAGATACATACAAACGCGTGCACAAGCACTTCCCCGCGGAGGCACGCACACAATGAGGCACTAAATCTTTCCCCCATTCCACAAACCCACCGCGATGTTAATGAGGCGGAGAAGATAAGGTCGAAGGCGGCAGTAATAATAATCAGTGATCATATCCTCCTGTACAGCGAGGGGGCGCGAACGGGGCAGAGTCAGCGAAAGGAAATAAAGAACGGGATCCTTCCTGGACACACGGCGGGCCAGGGAGAGGGGAGAGGGGAACTGGGCGAGGGGAGGGGATGGAGTAGTTATAAAGCCTAATGCGTGCGTAAAACTGAGCACTTTACAGCCCGCCGGTGGTCGCACATGTTCCGCCCATGACGCTTCACCAACATGTATACTGCACGTGCATGTTGTTCGCTCCTACATGCACGCACGAGGACATTCGTTCTCTCATTCCTTCATCCCCCCCCCCCTCTCTCTCTCTCTCTCTCTCTCTCTCTCTCTCTCTCTCTCTCTCTCTCTCTCTCTCTCTCTCTCTCTCTCTCTCTCTCTCTCTCTCTCTCTCTCTCTCTCAACCAGCAGCCAGGCAAGGGGAACCACCAACTAATCCTCCGTGTGGATGCTGTGGCAAAGCATACCGCGCGCCGATTGGAGGAATGAAAAGACAAACAACAACTTTTTTTATGGGCGAATCTGAAGGGAGAATGACATAAAACGAAGCCATTCTTTCGACGCGCTCCACTGAAAGATAAAGGAGAACCTTATATCACGCGTATCGAGTAGTAATTGACCGGGGGGAGCAGGAGCAGGAGTAGAAGTAAAGGAAGGAGGAGGAAACAAGGAAAAGAGCAAGGAAGGCGGCGAGACAAAGGGCAAGGAGAGAAGGAGGGGAGAAGAGAATAAAAAGAAAACTAGAACACAAGAAGAAAGACGAATGTGAGTGGACGAGAGAGAGAGAGAGAGAGAGAGAGAGAGAGAGAGAGAGAGAGAGAGAGAGAGAGAGAGAGAGAGAGAGAGAGAGAGAGAGAGAGAGAGAGAGGGGTAAGTGTAGAGATTGCAGGGGTGAAGCAGTAGCAGCAGCAAGACTGTCTGGTCATGTATCATACCTTCCTAGGTTGAGTTATCAATCAATACTCCGCTCACAAGGGGTTCAAGGGACAAGAATGCCTCGGTGCCACTTTGCTAAAACCTTCCGGCTAAATGTCGACTGGCATCAACACAGATAAAGGATCGTCACTACCGCATTTTCTTGGGTTCCATTATCATTCCCTTAGAAAGGAAGATGAGAGGAGAAGAAAGGAGAGGGAGACGCACACAAAGAAAGAGAGAAGGGAAAACACATACACACACTCAGTGGGAGAGGGGGTAGAGAGATAGAGAGAGATGAAGGAAGGAAGGAAGGGAGGAAGGGAGGGAGGGGGAGGGGGGAGGGGGGAGGGAGGAGAGAGGGAGAGAGAGAGAGAGAGAGAGAGAGAGAGAGAGAGAGAGAGAGAGAGAGAGAGAGAGAGAGAGAGAGAGAGAGAGAGAGAGAGAGAGAAAGAGGGGAAGGGAGAGGCATAAAATGGGGCGTAGTGGGGGGGGGGTAGTAGGGGGTAAAAAGGAGTAAAGGTAACGAGTAACAAAGTAAGGGAGTGAGGGAAAGAGACAGAGAGATAGGCAGAGAGGAAAAGGCGTGCATAAGCCAGCATAAGAGCAAGGTCTAAATTCTTATTCAAACATTGTATAAAACGACCACATGCAGGCCGGAGTGGATCTTTGCCGGACACTAAATATCCTTCATTCAAACAACTGACAAGAAGGTTGTGGTGGTGGTGGGAGAGGGGGGGGGGATTCCAAGTGGATACCGGTGCTTGCAACAATGACCTTTAATAATGAACATAGGAATACGGGAAGAGAAAAGTGATCTTGCTCCGAGCCACTTGGGCCGAGAGGCTCCTCTTCTGCTCCCCTTTTTTCACAGCCTAGTTTCGGGAGTGTCCTTTTGAAGGCGGGGGATTGGAGAGGAAAGGAAAGGAAAGGAAAGGAAAGGAAAGGAAAGGAGAGGAGAGGAAAGGAGAGGAGAGGGGGAGGAAAGGAGGCCAGAGAATTAATACGAAAAATGCGAAGGGCACGACGGGGCTCCTTGACTGCGTCGGGCAATTCCTTGATATGATACGTCAGCGTCCGCATATAAGTACATTCTCCTCCACTCTTCCAACCACCACAAATAATCCCAATCGAGAGGTAAAACAAAGAGAAGACAAAGAAAGAAGAAGCTTTCCCTTGTCCTCTTGCTCCCCCCCCCCCCACCGCCTCATCCCTGAACCAGCGTTGCCACCCGCCCGCCTTCAAGCGGTGCCAATGTCAAGAATTCCCGGCGAGGCGGATCATAACCTCCTGCATCACTGCACACAGTTGCCAACCACCAGCTGGGGTATGATGGATGGGAGAGGGAAGGCTCAAGATAAACAAACAAACAAACAAAATGACCGACTAAATGATAACACGAAACAAGCCTTAGTGTCTCCAACTGTTATAAACTATGGTAAATATTCACGACCAAC
>BOPN01000229.1:72500-87500 GCA_017312705.2 Penaeus japonicus
CGCGCGCGCGAGTGAGTGTGTGCGAGTGAGTGTGAGTGTGTGAGTGTGTGTGCAAGTGAGTGTGAGTGTGAGTGTGAGCGTGTGTGTGTGTGTGTGTGTGTGTGTGTGTGTGTGTGTGTGTGTGTGTGTGTGTGTGTGTGTGTGTGTGTGTGTGTGTGTGTGTGTGTGTGTGTGTGTGTGTGTGTGTGTGTGTATGTGTGTGAGTGTATGTGTGTGAGTGTATGTGTGTGTGTGTGTGTGTGTGTGTGTGTGTGTGTGTGTGTGTGTGTGTGTGTGTGTGTGTGTGTGTGTGTGTGTGTGTGTGTGTGTGAGTGTGTGTGAGTGTGTGAGTATGTGAACGTGTGCATGCGTAGTGCATGCGTGGTGCGTGAGCGCTTGTGCTTGTAGTGAACCAAAAAGCTAAACTCGCGCCGTGAATACTATTTTCCCCTTGCGGGTCCCACGTCATTGGCGACCTTGGCTAGTTCACTCCTCCGACCTGCCATGGGATCTTCTCCCTCCCACCTGTTCCCTCTCACCTTCCTCCTCCATCACGAATCCTCTCTTCCCACGCCGCCTCGCACCCTTCACACCTGCCATCTCCTGTACTCCATTCCCATTCCCGCTTCCGTCGGCTCTTCCGTTCCTTCTCACTCCTCGTAAAGCGTCTGGCTATCTCGCTCCCCCCCCTCGCCCACCTCCCTTCCCATCCCCGAGCTCTTACAACTCTAGGAGTCTGACGTCACTGCGCTCTCACGTGACGTCACCAAGCACACCGTGACGTAAGGCACTTCTGGCCCAGCTAATGTGTGCGTCTGCTCCCGTTTTCTTCAATTTCCCTTTCAATATATTTTTCCTGCGCTTGTAGCAACGCTCACCACATCCCCTCCTCTTCCTCCTACTATCTTTCCTCTGCCTTTCCCATCTTCCCTCGGAACCGATTGTCACTGTCGCTTACCTCCTCTCTCTCCCCCCCCTACCCCCTACCCCCATCCTCCGTTACAGTTCCCCTTTACCGCATCCGGTCTCCAATCCCGCCGAGTCTCCGACCATATCCGCTTTACCCGCTTATTCATCGCAATCACCCGCGTTGCGAACTTTGAACCGTTTGTCGACCGCGCATTCCTCGAGGTAAAAGCCCTCTCTCCCTCCCTCCCCTCCACCCACCCCCTCCCCCAACGATCCAGCGGCTGACCGGGAGGAAAAAAAGACCTCCGCTATTGCTGAGACAATCGCATTCTCGCTGTTGCAACGACTACGTCTTAAAAAAAATATCTTTACTCGAGGTGTTGCATGCCTAGTCCGCCAGTACCTTTCGTTTTTATAATGGGTAAAAAAAGGTGATTCTTTCACCTATCTTGCATTCCACCTCATTCCATCTCGTCTCGTCGCCGATGCCAGCATCGGCCACCGCGCCCTACACGACCACACGGCCATACGTCGCTACCAACACGACCATCTCCGACCCCAATTCCCATGATTTCCACCACCTGGCCGCGGTCATATTGAGCCCTAACGGGTAAAGGTGCACACTGCCACCACCCCGTGACGTCACGTCGAGCGAGCAGACTGCGGATATTCAAGAGGATGTGTGCGTGCGTGCGTGCGTGCGAGTATATACGTCTGTTTTGAGAGCGTGACTCTACGTATATTTGCGTGCTTACGTACATGGCTGGAGGATGATTCATAACTGGTGGGTGAATTGATGGAATGTGACAAGTGTGAGTGAGTGTGAGATAACCAGTCACTTCACTGATCGGATGCGGCGAGTGTGTGTGATGGGTGCGTGTGCGCATGTGCGCGCGCGTGATATGTATATATAAAATTTATATTCATATTCACTTCTTCCTTTGACCTCCCTTCGTCGCATATCCTGACAAAGATCGATTCGACGGCGGTTTCTATCCATTCAGTCGGATGTCAGTCACGGCCATCATGGTTGCCCCTCGTGTATGCCTGGCAGCAAGCGTGCGTGCCCTCGAGAGGATTGCTGTACGAGCCACCTGGCACTGTGCCCAGCAGCCTGCAGTCACTCCTCCCTCTTACTATGACGTCACTAATCTATTCCCCCCAACCCCCTCGCGCACACAGACAAAGCAAAAACACCGTTTGAACACTTACATACTTAAGGGAATCCTTCAAATAACTACAACCCTTTACGAATGCAATAAAATACACAAGGCAGCTAATCCTATTCAAGCCCTTCCCCCTCACCCCCTCCCACGCTCTCGGGATCCCCCAAAGAGAGCGTAGGAGGCGCCTCAGACTGACAGTGATGCCTGGGTGACGCCACTTGCAACAAAAATGCACAAACCCCTAACACAACACGTGGCCCTGGAGTATAGAATAGTGTGAGTGAGTGAGTGAGTGTGTGTGTGTGTGTGTAGCGCGCGTTGGGGGAGGGGGGGGGAGGTAGGAAGAAGATAGTAAAAAGAAAGGGAGAAGTGTGTGTTGGAATGGAGGGGGGGGGTTGAAAAAAGTACAGTGGGCAGAAAGGGAGGTATGTGTGGGGAGTGGGGAGAGGGGAGAGGGGGGAGAAGTGGAAAACCCGAGAATGCGAGGGAGCACAGGAGGAAAATAAGACCCAAGGACGGTTCTCACAATTGCTACTTTTTAAGGCTGAGTCTACGGGGGAGAGCAAATGTAGACCTTCATTAGCAACAACACAGAAAATACATGCGCCGCTTGGCCTATGTCATGCCACTGGCGACGATGCGCTCCCTCCACGTGCCAATTTGAATAGATTAAGTAGGGGAAGGGGGCGGGTGGGTGGAATATCAAGAATAAATTTAAGAAAAATAGAGGGGGAAACAGGGGGAGGGGAGAAGTGGGAGAGGGTGGCGGGGAAGGGGAAAGGGAGAAAGGGAGAAAGGGAAAGGGAAAAAGACAGAAAGAGGGGGCGAGGGAGGGAGGAAGGTAAGGAGAGGAAAAGAAATAGAGAGAGGGTTAAAGAAAGAGAGGGGAAGAGGAAGAAGGGGAAGGAGAGGGAGGGAGAAAGAAACACATGGATACGTGTGTTTTGCGTGCATGAAAGTGCCTGTGTGTAAAGATGCATGACGTCAAATCCAAGACTGACGAAACACGACCGAGAAAAAAAAAAAAAAAAAAAAAAAAAAAAAACAGCGAGAAGAAACGGAGGTTAAGGGCAACTCCAAGACATAACCACTGACAAGAGAACACGGGATGGAGATGTGGGCGAGACGGAACGTGCATGTAAATTAAAAATCATCGCCACTCAGATCTCCCAACACCGGGAGGAATCTTATGAGCGCGCATAATCGCACCCGCGGCCTGCGGTCCTATTTGCTTCATTTCGTTTTACCCCTGCTTCCTTTTTCTTCCTATCTTCTCTGTCCTCCTTCCATCTCTTCAATTTATTATGTCTTTCTTTAAAATATAAATATAGAAAATAAAATCTCAATACTCTGATTGAAAAATAAAGGGAGGACCTCAAAGAAAGTTGTGTCAATGGACCGATTCTAAAGCGTTACTGCTCTTCCCGTTGGAAAAGCCGAGTCACTGCCGCGTTATCTACAGCGGTGCGCCACTTTATCTCGTCTTCACAGGCTGTTATCATATCCACCTGTCTCTCCGCTCCCGTTTGGAACTTCCCTGGCGTGTGGAAAACGATATCAAAGCAATAAACAAAGGGAGACGCCAATACAAAGAAAGAAAAAAAGAAAACTGAAGACGAAACAGGCAAACACGCAAACAAAAAAATGGAGGGTGTTGCCTAATAATCCTCACAAGGTAACCCAACCTTCTCGCATCATGCATCGCGTTAAAACGGCTTGGCCAAACCTGAAATATACATTTATTCATGTTTGCGTGATTTTTTTAACACATTGAATCCCGAGGGCCATTTCGACTCCCCCTGCCCTCCCACCTTACATCTCCCATTCTAAGTATACACGGAGTATAAGGAAAATAAATATAAAGAAGCGTGTCAAAAAGGGAAGACCGGAGAGCGAAGAGTGGGCGACAGGAAGCGATGAAAAAGAGAGGCGGGAGAAGGGAGGGGAGGGGAGGGGTGGGGTGGGGTGGGGTGGGTAGAATCGCGAGGGGCCTCTAGGCAACCTTGAAACCTGTGCCCACCATAATAGGCCGCTAACTGGAGCCATAAACGAAGGCGACCAACAGGTAGGCCTCTCAAAGGTGGGGCCGAGTTGAGTGTTGGGTTGGGAAGGCAGACGGATAACTAACTGGCTATCCGTTGATGGCTGAATGAAACCCTTGGTACACTACATATTATGCTGGTATGCAAACATTTAATTAACTGAACTGACTGAATCGGTTAGCGGACAACTTAACACAAACGCCAAGCTCAATGCCCCTGTGAGCTTAGAACTTCAGATGAGACCATGACTCAGTAAATATATGTAGGTGAATTACACTGATAAAAACGTAGTTGAGAGGAATATAAGCAACTTAAAATACATTGAAATAAATATAACGAGGTCCACAAACAAATCCTATTTCTTAAAAAAATGCCACTGATTACAGTGCAGTGCCTCCACCTCTCGTATGGCCAACCGAGGCGATAACACGTGTACATCTAATCTTCATTTATGATAAGAGATTATTATATGACTGGACTCTTGAAAACTTAGCCACTACCCGAACTACCCTCAACGTATAAACAAACAAATAAACAAACAAACAGAAGTAGTGGTAATAATAATAATAATAGTAATAACGATAATGAAAGAAACAACATTCAACACGGGCAATAAAAAAATGCATCTAACAAAAACATGTTCCTTATTCAAATCAGTTCAGCTGATAATCTAAGAAGAAGAAGAAAACAACTATACGAAGTGAAAACAAGAAACTTAAGGGACTTCCCATCCTTAATCCAATCACGCGCCATCAACAGGATATACTAAATTCTCCTCCTGCTGCTCCCCCTCCCCCTCCCCCTGCGCCGGCTTACACAGGACTCTCCATTTCCCCTGCTCCTCTTCCTCTTCCTCCTCCTCCTCCTCTCGTTCGACCCGACATGAGATTGATGAACGTCCTTGATGCCATAAACGCATTTGCATCTCAATATCCTCCCCCCCCCCCCCTTTCTCTTTCCCCGAACAGGAAATGTCACCCTTTTCTCTCTTTTTCCCCCTATTTCCTTTCCCCCTTCATTTGAAATGCCCGTAGCTCGTTCCTCCTGCCTTCTCTTCAACAAATCATTCATCATTACCAAGCCCATTCCCAGAGTCCTCTTCTCGCCCTCTCGCTGCCCTACAGCTCCTCAAGACGAGCCACCCTCTTGTCTTCAAAGGGATCACCCGCCGGCGCATCCAGGAAGCATAGATGCACACACGGGCGCTCCGGCAGCTTCCGGGTGATTGTGTGTGTGTGTGTGTGTGTGTGTGTGTGTGTGTGTGTGTGTGTGTGTGTGTGTGTGTGTGTGTGTGTGTGTGTGTGTGTGTGTGTGTGTGCGTGCGTGCGCGCAAGCACGCGTTTTATGTGTTTGTTTGTAAGCGTTTGTTCGCGAAGCCTTTGTTCCCTTTTCTGGCTTTAAAGGTTGTTAATCACCTCAATATTTCCTCATTCATTTACGTCTTACACTCAGTCACGTGGATCTCTCCACGTACCTTCCTAAAAATTCTGGATTAAGTATTCTGCTTCATGTAAAGAGAATTCATATCAAAGCATGCTATAAATATGCTTAAGTACTCGCACCCTCGCTTACGCACACTGCCACATTCTTTGCCGCGTCTGACAACCCGCCGCTCTACCCGTTACTCTTGAACATATTCTTCATTCTGGCAGCATGCTCGATTAGTCTTTTGTCATCCACAGGTCACCTCCCAATCCCGAAGGTACGCAACGTTGAAGGAAAAATCCACACCTACACATCCAGATATACAGCCTCCTTCTACCTTATGCTCTAACTTCTGTAGCAAGCAGGTGGTCGTAACAGGTCGTTGTGTATCACCTAACCCGCTAGCTCTTCCAGGTTTTGCTGGGCAAGACTGGCTTCGTCAGCACCGTTTCGCACCGGCAGAGAGTGCCGACGACCCTGACGACAGTTACAACACAATGACGCGTGTATCATGGATGGCAGGCATGACAGTCACGTAGCACGATATGGTGTAAGTAATCTACCTATAAACAACTAAGGGCGACTATTCAATTCCAAAGGTTGTACAGAGTATGGTGCATTCGAAAAGCATGAGTAACCGTCTGCAAAAAATGTCAATTGAAAACTATTAAAAAACAATAATAATAAATAGATAAACAATTTCGTCCAATCAGGAACTTTCACAAAAGCGCGGAAATCCTGAAGTCCCAAGTTTTCACGCCACAAAATTACGCGCACTCTACGGGCCGTCCCCTTGTTTCACTATCCTTTTCCGGACTTTACTCCATACCCCGAATTCCTTGCACTCAGTCAAAGAGCATTCATATAATGGACCGACGTATATATTTGTTACAGACACCAAGGCTTGTTTTGCAATAGTAATTCCCAATTGATATTCAATTGCCAAGGTAATATTGGCTTAACCAATCCATCTCTAAACAATCAACGCTAAGCGTAGTGTTGAATCTACTCCATCATTCTTTCTTTTGCATAATTGATTCGAGGGAGGAAGGAAAGGCAGACAGTTGAAGTGAGAACATATGCAGCCCCCCCCCCCGGACTTGCAATCGAGAAGAAATCAACAATGGGGCTAATGAGATAAATTATCCTCCCTCCTGACGACGAGTGTCACCGACCGCAACCAGGCCAATATCAACGTAGTAGTCATAGAAACCATGACGTCACTGAACGAAAATATCCATAGAGATACCAACCCGACGACGATTCTCTGCTGACAAACGTCATCAGCCTTTACACCCAACCCCGCAAAATGAAACAAAAGGCTACACCTTGGCAAAACCCTTGACCGGAACAGACACACTTCCCGAAACAAAATGCAGTCCCCTCCTCGTACAATTCTCGCAACAGTCGTCCAATTCCCTAACCAGGTTCTGTCAACCACAATCAACTGCCCTCAATCCTATTCGCCTTCACCCTTAGACCGCAACCAGAATGCAAGCTCCGTCACTTCTAGAACCTTTCCCCGTTGCTGGCTCCGTTCCGCAGCACGAGGACTGTGGCCCGCCGACCCCTCTCCCCTCCTCCCCTTTCCTCCCCTGCCCTCTCGCTTCCCAACTCTCAGCCACCTCACGCATGTCAGGTGCCACCACGTGCCTCCGGTATGTATTCATCCACAACCTTAGGGGACGACGGTGTGCAAATCTCTCTTATCTAAATGACGATGATCAATTTAAGGAAGTGCCAGGTAACAAATAAATATAGTCAACTGTCAAGATGATTACTTCCAGGCTTCACCGAATCTAACTAAAAGACCGAGACAAAAAATGAATAATAAAAAAATAAAACTAACAATAAAGGATACAAAACCACGGAAGATACGATGTATGCTGACATTAAGTTATCGACCCCAATCTCACAAAATTCTCCTGCAATACCACTCTCACATGTGGGACAAAAAAAAAGAGCAGGATGGCCGACAATGGAGAAAAAGGGAACGAAAAGAAAACGTGTTAAATAAAGCCGAGAACGAATATGGAACCAAAATCTCGGTACCCCCGTGCCCGTGCAAGGCCGTGTAGTTAAATACAATGGACAAACGAGAAACCTGAATGAGCCATTCCTCCTTCCTCCCACTTCCACTTCACATTTCCTGCCTTAGCCTCCAGTCTCTTTCCACACACGACACAGACAAGCACAGGAAGTGAGGGGTGAGGGGGAGATGGGAGAGGAGGGGAGGGGGGTCTCGGCATGAAAAGCCCGGAGCGGTTCGTGAGTATGCGTGACGGCCAGGAGTATCACACTGTACATGACACTACTTCCGTCAATTCGACCTCTCCTCTTCAGCACCCCCATCCTTTTTATCCTATCCCTTTATCCTTATCTAATCCCCTTCCCACATTCTTCCATCAATCCATCGTTCGTTTCCCTCTCTCCTTCCCCACCTCCTCCCCCTCCCACCGGACACCGAGTCTCCCTCCCACTTACTGCATATCCAGGTTAATGCACGGCGCCGCCACCGCTGACGCCACAAGCCCTTCCTCTCCTGGCACAAGCGCACGCACGCACGCCTCAATCATCTCCCGACACAAAGACATCGAGAATGAGTACACAGACGCACACAAAAAATCCACCGCAAATAGATGTAGACGCTTCTTACTTCACTTCGCGAGCATTTAGAGATGAACAGTGGGAATGTAAATCCCACTGCCTCCCCACTTTTACATTCGTATATAAAACACAGTCCAATTCCGACACGACACCGCCACGTCGCTCTTGTTCCATTTCCAAGGAGTGGAACCATTCGTGCTGCCGCCCGGGTTCATGGAAAGAAGCCTGGCATGCTAAATATATTTTTTTCTCTCAGATTTCTCTCTCTCTCTCTCTCTCTCTCTCTCTCTCTCTCTCTCTCTCTCACACACACATTGCACAAATATAAGTATGTGTATATGTATGCGTCAGAAAAGGTGGATTTTAAGGAAATACAAACATCCTCTATGATTGCAGGTTTTACTGCAACAAAGTTCATCGGCTCCAGCTGCTCTATCACCTAAGGATGACTTTGCTCTACACCTGCCCTCATCTCCTCTGGTATTTTTACACATGTCGGCTCCCCCCCCCCTCATCCCATCCCAACTCATTTTATTTCACCCCACCAATAATCACGCACTCCAGTGATACTAAGAGGGTATTCTGCGTCACTCCACTTGCATGCACAGTTTCGCGAGCTCCCCAGTCCCTCCAGACCGCAAGCCCTCCCACCCATTCCCCCGGGTTCCTCGCTCCCCGCCTCCGCAAGCAAATTCCCAGGGCCGCCTCACCTCGCTCCGTAAAACACGTGGATTGGACTCACTTTCACCGTGACAGCTGCAGGAGACGGAGGGCCGGGGAAAGGAGGAGGAGGAGGAGGAGGAGGACGGGGGAGTGGGGGAGTCATACAGGCAGAGGAGGGATGGAAAGGGGGGGGGGGGGGTCGAAGGTGATTCATGCTATCACTAGTGTCGCCTCGCCAGGGAAATGAGGAACTGGGTGAAAGGGAGAGGGAGAGAGAGAGAGAGAGAGAGAGAGAGAGAGAGAGAGAGAGAGAGAGAGAGAGAGAGAGAGAGAGAGAGAGAGAGAGAGAGAGAGAGAGAGAGACCATGGCAAGAAATCAATATCAGTGGCCTCGGACAGTTAGAAACCGCCCATAAAAAGCAAAATAAATAAAAGCAAACCAAATTCGCAGACTGTCACACCAAGGAACCCCTTTCGCCCACGGCATCGTACACACGCGGAAGTACCCAACGGCAACAATCAATCAAGAAGCCAGCGAAAAATAAGTACGGGCAAATCCCTCAGAGCCCGACAGTGCCGACGAGAGTACGAAGGGCTAACGTTCGCGGCGCGGGGAAGGGAGGAGTGCAGGGTCAATGCTCCCTCCCTCCCTCCCTCCCTCCCTCCCTCCTCCCTTGCTCTGTTGGTGGCGGAGGTGGCCCGCGGGAGGGGTGGGGTGGAGACGGGAGAGAGTAGGAGGCACTCGACGCTACTCATGGTGCTGCTCCAGCCGTTGCTGCTGTTACTTGCGCAACACAGCAAGCTCTGGGACCAGTCAGCCATCCTTTAGCGCCAATCACCCATACGTATTCACAATCTTTTATTCACTAGGCGTCTCAGATCCACCCACCCACACCCATTACACCTGCTACTACTCCCCCGTGACGGAGCGCGAAGTCGGCTGGAGGTGACACTGCTCCGTTACACGTGACGCGCCTCTCCCCTCCGCAACAGCCAGACGACACACGACGCTCTTTCCGTCGCTGCCGAGAGCTCAGGAAGACGAGCAGCCTCTACTTCCCGACGGCTAATGGGTGCGAATTTCGATTTCCAAGACCGATCGTCACCATCATGCGATTTTATCTGACGGAATATCTTTTGCAGCATATATTAGAATATATACCCCCCCCCTCGTACAGCAAATGATGATGTATCTCTATGAAAGTAGAAAAAAATGTACGTAGTAGATAAAAAAAAATAAGATTCAAGTTACACTGTTTATTATGTTTGCCTCTGTTTTCTCTCTTTCCAGGGGCGATCACTGAACACGATTAAGACAGCTGCGAACTGTGTTGACATAAAACTGAAAACGTTTAGAAATAAATAACGGATCATATAAGTCAAAGACTTTATTTTGCTGTAGTTATTGCAATTTCCGAGTCTTAAGTCAACAACACGTTGCTTTATTTCGAGGAACCTTTGGACTTCCTGTCTCAAGGAATGCGCACGGGTCTTTGGCAGACGATATTGATCTTGGTAAGTCTGCCTCAACTACAAAGTGATATTAACTTTTCCTCCATATATCGTGGTGCGTACCGTTCTAAATCATAAAAGCTTGCTCTTCGCAACAACATTACACCTTAACTTACGACCTTTTCTGTCCAGAATATACGTAAATAATTACATTTACTTTGTGTTTGCATGTATGTATGTGTGTGTGTGTGTGTGTGTGTGTGTGTGTGTGTGTGTGTGTGTGTGTGTGTGTGAGCGCGCGCGTGAGTGCGCGTATATTCATATACTTCAATAAATCTCTTTTTATAATTTGTCTTGGCGATAAAAAAAACGATTTTATCGAAATATGCGTGTGTAACCGCTGGTCATGGGGTATGAGTGAGTTTGGAGGGAGAGAGGGGGGAAGGGAGCTTGGAAATGATATGCAAAAATATTTCAGACCAGCAAAAAAAACAAAAAAACAAGCAAGTATATACCTACGTGACAATCCCAATCAGTATGGCTGTGTTCCATAGGACCGAATTAGGAACAAGGGTCATGGATCGGGAAAATCCCCTACGAGCTTCGGGCGGAGTGACGAGATCGCTGCGTGCATGGCAGTAGTAGTGACGGCGAGAGCGCAAGCGAGGGAGGGAGGGAGGGAGGGAGGGAGGGACACGGGGGGTGGGGGGAGAGCGCACTATGAGTCAGAGCAAGAAACTGGTGAGATGCTGAGCGCCTCTCCCGCACGTGGACGAGGGTAGTGACAAGTCCAGTTATAATCCACGCATGATCCTGAGTATCTATTTGCCTGGCAACGGTCACGCTTCCTCCACACATAATCATACAATTAAGCCTGGACCTGCTGCACAAACACACCATTACTGCAACGCTGTCGAGTTTATCAAGACAGCTCGGCCAAGAAGCGACGAGAGGCAAGCACACGCCACAACCGGGATGTATGCAGTCGCGACCAAGCAAGCAACAGGTGCTTCGGTTTTCTCAACGCGCAAGCACGCACATGCACAAGTATACAAGTAATATGTAACATTTCGGTAAATTTCATAATAACTCCATAAAAAACTAGCAAATTTCAATAGATGTGTATTTACGATAGGGTCCCTAAATATCACTTTTAATGTGGATATAAAATTATATACTTTGTAAATGATCTAGCCATGTCACCAGTTCACAATCAGCTGCTACACTACGTCGGTGACTGCGCGCGTGCGTGCGTGCGCATCCATGTTGTTCTCAATGGCAGCGTCAGTGGCAAGGACTCGTAACCTGACACGGTGAGACTAAATCCCCTTTCCCTGTCTGTCTCTCTCACTCTAAACCCATAGGCAGTGACTCTCCCCTAAAACGATTATTTGTGGATGACGTCAAAGAAAAAGAGAAGAGACAATAACGGGGGCCATTAGGTTACAGTTGGCACTTTGTTAACAGTGAGCAAGTGGTAACGCCTGCGTTCTCGTGTAGTCGACACATAATAAGGTGGGTGTGCTAGCCTACCCCCCTCTCTCCCTCCCTGCCTCTCCCGCTTCCCTCCTTCCTCCCGCCTCCACCCCCCCCCCTCCCCACCTCCTCATTCTTCGTGTCATTCTTTAAGCCACTACTCTCCTTTCTTGTTCTCTCTTCTTTCCCCCCGTAGTCTCCTTTTCATTCCCTTTACCAACTTTCCAGCTGTATTTCCCATAGTGTTCGCCTCCTTTCAGCACCACTTCCGAAGCGCAGTCGGCCGTCATTCCCAACGCTCGTCCCTAGATTCCTAGAACCCCCTCCTACCCTCTCACCTCCGCCCGACCCCATCACACCCCGCACTTAACTCCTTGACTCATTCACTTCCGCGCCCTCGCTCTTCTCCCCGCCTCCCTCTCTTGCTCTTACCTTACTCTTGCCTTCACCCGCCCTCGTATATGTAAATAAGTAAATCTTTGGCAAACGGTGACATCTTATCAACATTGGAGTTCTTTCGGGAAACGACGAGAATGAAGGAAAGAACAGCTTACTTCCTTCACAACAGGAAATGTCACGCTTGAGGGGCAAGGGGTGTTCCCGACTCCCCACTGTCCGCCTGTTTCCTTGTTGATCCCCTAAATCACACTCAAAATCAGATGACGCGTAAAAGCTTATTGGATACGTGCGGTCTGGCAGGCATGAGTTAAGCGAGAAGAAAGTCTATATGCAGCGTATGATGACTTACGCTTACACCGTTACAAACAGGTGGGGCCAGGTTAAAAGGTAGATAAGAACGACAGGTAGATGGCTAAAGATACCACAAACACACACATTGTCTCTTGCTACCTCGCTCGCTCGTTCGTTCCCTCGCTACCCCCCCCCCCCCTCTCTTGACACCAGCACCGTGACGGGGAAGTTGCCGTCATGTTCCCACCCTCGTTCTTCATGTGGGAGGCCGTGGGGGCTTGGAGCCTTTATGTGCCTTGGCACTCACCTAGACCTGCGACAAAGGAGGCATCGGAGGGATTCCCTGTGAACACTTACTTTAAACCTTTCTTGGTGTTAAACTGTTATTATCGAAATACAATTATCCTGCTCTTTCTCTCTCTCTCTCTCATTGTCACCGTCCCCCTACTCTTTCTCACGGCGCCGCGACCTTAGCTACCGTAATTACAAATCGGGGAGCACCTGTTGCCGCGCGCCCGACACTACGGTCTCGCTACTGCCGGCAGCAGTAAGCTCTCGAACACGCGCGCACACACAAACAACACTTCTTCAACACGTGTTTACGCCACGATCATCCGATTACGAACAATCTGTTTCCAACTTGAACCTCACGGCAAATATGCTTCAGCCTGGCATTACTAGCTATGACCTTTGACCTGTGCGCACAAGTTACTCCTAACATTTCCCCCCTTCTAACAAAGATTCTTAACATTACCACGGCGGTAAAAAAGGGATCAAACCGCCGACAAGTTCTCTACGAAGGGTTATTACAAAAGATGTTTGGTAAAAAAATAAACATCTGACTTTGAAGAATCAACACGGGACACTTCTCTCACTCTAACTTCCGTTTATACCTAAGAACAATGTATCCGCCCCAACTTTCCTACGAGGGTGAGAGGATAAAAGCGGATGAGAGCGTGAAGGGGCAAGCGAAAGAAAGTGAAAGTGATGAAAAGTGTCAGCTGCTTGACTTGATATTTGGTGACCCTCTCCCCATCACAAAATTAAATATACAGCATAAATAGCATGTCCGACTGAGACAATCTCGAAAGGGAGGGGGAAATGGGAAGTGGAAGGGAAAGAGGGAGGGTAAGAGAAAAATTATACGTGGAAGGAGGTTCCAGCAAAGGAGTAGCAGCGCGAGTTAATTGGGCGGAGCAAAATAATCCTTCAGCAAACAGTAAGAAAGGGAAAAATGTACAGCTAAACGTAATTAGACAGAAGGTGAGGTTCTAGCCCCGGCCAGGCCAAGGGAATTTCATTCATTACGGCCGGAGGTGGTAGTGATTAGGGAGATCCTCCGCCGGCAGCCCTATCACCTGACTCGTAGTTGCGGGGGCGAGTCATTATGGGGTTAGAACGTTCAAGTAGTTGTGGCGGCGAGTCACTATGGGATCGGGGACGTACAACTAGACATAGTGCTATGATTGAATATCTTCGGGCAAAGATAAAATATAGGCTTTTGCTCCGGACTAGAAAAGGTCAATAGATTCTAGCAATGCGCATCCTACATGGCTACACAGGATTTGGAGGAAGAGTGGATACGTGGGAACAGAAGAGACAGCGGCAACCACCCACTACAATCACTCCATCTGCCACCTTGCTAAGCGTCCCCACTACATGCCAACTACCAGCCACAGCTGCCACAGCCTCCATCCAAATCCGGACAGGTGAGATGAGCTTGGGAAGGCACAGAAGGAAAGGGGAAGAGGGGGGGGGCGAGAGGGAGGAGGACACAGCCACGACCTCAACTCCTTTACTTTACATATTTCTCAAGGAGACTTGATTGACTAACCAACCACACACCGGCGGCTCCGTTGGCTGCGGCGACAGACAAGAAAAAGGCAATACGGCAACCATTCCTCGGTGCGTGTGTGTGGGGGCAACGTTCTCGACTCCCCCAACCTCCCCCCCACCTCACACCGACCCCGATACAGTGACCGCGGCTCTGGACGTGATGACGGGAGGTGAAGAGGAGGGGAAGGGGAGGAGGAGGAGGCAGATGGGCGAGCTGGGTGACTTAGGGGCGGCATTTGTAGAACGCGAGCTACACATCCCTCCGTCGTGTATTCGTTCCTGTCGATGAATTCCGTCGCCCAGGCGGTAAATCCCAGCAGGTAAAACCCAACCTCCGCGGGAAACATTCGAGATGCTATTAGCGAAATAGATTCCATGATAGAAAATTAGCGGAATAAAGTCCACGATGAGAGCAAATGAGGAAGAACAGAATCGAATAAAAAACGGAGAAAGAATTAAATGAAGGGGGCCGTCGAAGGGAAACGACATGTTGGAATGCGCGTGGAGAGTGAGTAACGTTCTTAAGATGGAACGGGCTGGGAGGGGAGGGGGGCGGAGGGAGGGGAGGGCAGAGGCCTCTTCCGATAGTTTCGACCTCAAACTTTGCCCCAACCCCGATACAATGAAGGGCGCGAGAACAAAATATCTACACGCAGATGGAAAGAAACAAATACAAACACTCTCTCTCCCCCTCAACACACATGTCCGCACGCACGAAATACAGACTGCTTCCTTTATCTACGAAATGATGAGTA
>BOPN01000229.1:92500-112500 GCA_017312705.2 Penaeus japonicus
AAAGGGTAAGAAGAAAGAAGAAAGAAGAAGAAGAAGAGACAGGAGAAATTGAAAACAGCATCAAGAAGAGGGGCAAGAGGGTGGGGTGAGAGAGGGGAGGAGGAGAGAGCCGATGCATACACAAGGTCACGCTGAGCCGCCTCATCTGTCCTTGATTCTTTGCATAAGACTAATGTCGACGGAGAGGAGGGTTTTAAAGAGAAAAGCGGAGAGGCGGAGGAGAGGGCCGAGGCGAGAGATAAGACAGCGATGAAGACATTTTGATTATGATCCATCAAGGACGCGCGATAGAGATGACTTCTTGTTCGCCCGCCATCGCTGACGTGCACCTGTCTGCCAGTCTGTGTGACCTCCATTTCAGTTTCGTTTGTTTTTTGCGCCCCATGACCTCCTCTGCCGACTCACCTAGTGGCGGCCAGCCAATGCCGGGCCTTGAAGGGGGCCCTACCTCAGTACGTATTCTATGCATGTAGGTATAATGGCAGAAGCTGATGCAGAAACCGAAGCAAACAAATATAAATGGAACACGCAGAAGGAACAATCGCAAATAAATGTAACTAAAAAGATACCGGTTGCTGCAGCTCCTACATCAGTGTAACGCTAAAAATAGCAGGCACTAAGGCAGAAGTTGAACGCTAGTTCCCACTGCAACCTCATTTCTCACGCACATTCAAATCCTCACCCATAAAGACAGCAACTCGCGTGTTAAAAAGAAAATCCCCCTATCTACAAAGCGTCAGGTGCCTTGTTTTTTTCACACGTCTTTATCCTTTACACCTTACCTTATTACGCACTCTTAACTGGTGCCAAATCGTGTATCGCCGCTTTAACCAGTCTTTTTTTTTGTTACTGGCGTTCACGAGAGTAAGCATGTACCCACCCCCTCATACAAATATATGCACACGCTCAGGTAGCCTCTTGTCAATCATAACAGGGCAAGGTGAGGTGGCGTTTACTCTGTTGCGCTGACTGTATTTCTATCCAGTTTGCCATCACGACACTTTCCTGCACATGACGCAATGACATTGTGTATATTTGTGCATGTACTTAAATTTAGGTAGAGCTTACGAGTGAGTGAGTGAGTGAGTGAGTGAGTGAGTGAGAGAAATCCTTTCCAACATCGTAGACACGAGAAAGCGAACACGAAACTACACATGAACACCTGTTTTGCGAGTGTCAGCCAACCCTCCCCATGACTCCTGACAACCTGCGCAGGTTACTTGCAAGGCCAATCTTGCATCTCATAAAACAGTTCCGGGCGCTGGCAAGCACGCTATAACCCCCCCCCCCCCCTCCTCTTTCTCGTCATCATCGGGGAGTGACAGGAAAACGTTACTCTTCCAAGAGAGGCTAGTATGGATCACGGCCTTCCTACTGGACATATACATACATACATACACACACACTCACTCTCTGTTAAACCTTGAATCAACCAGCTATTGAATTGAATCGGGAGAACCGGCGGAAGGTAGAATCCAACAACAGGCCATATAAAACAAGGTGCGAGTTAAACGCAAATAAACAAGAGGGGAAAAGACTAGTGGAAAAAAAACCTTAACAACAAATAGAGTAACTACACAATGCTCCCTTCGGGCAATTGCTGTTCAACAAGACACACATTCGTAATATTTAATGTATATTAAGTCATTCTTCGTAAATCCCTTTTAGCACCTTCTTCCTCCTCTTTAGTGACTCGAACTAAAACTTTGTGAAAGCTCGTTTAATCTGCAATATCGAGGGGTTAAGTTCCCATGGCGGCTGGGCATGTATATTCATCCATTGAACTGATTATAAGCAATAAAGGCAGGCAGAAAAACACGTGGGAGCAGATGCACGAAAGCAATCGTAATCCGCCAATAAACACAGACGGCAGAGGAGGAAAATACGGACTAAAATACGATCGATCAGCTGGACATGTCATTATCAGTTGAACCAGTAATAACCTACTCACCGACACTCTCTGCAAACTCAATTCCAAGCCCCTCTTCCTCTCCTTTCTTCCTTCCCCTGTCCTCCGTAGTACACGCCTTCATCTTAATCGATGTAAGATTTCTCTCGCCTTCCCCAGTCCCCAATTCCCCACCAGTAACTCCGGCGGCCCAGCCTAGCCCACGCCCTCCCACCCCCACCCTAATACTCACCACACCTTGCAGCTACCCTGACCACTCACTCCTTCACATATACACGCACATGCACCTGGCAACCTTGAGAGAACGGCCCCAGCAACTGCCAACTTAAACGTCACCCCAACACCACCCAATGCCTTACACACCTCGGCGTCACTGCTTCAGCGAGACACGTTGCAAAGCACCTTAGGGCATCACGTTTACCTTTGCAGGAGCATAAACATCTGCGCCTCCCCCCCCTCCTCTGCCTGTCTCTGTCTCATACAAATATATATTAATGAATGAATGAATGAATTGATAAATGATAAATACGTACATTTGGACAAATATATATATATATATACATATAAGAAAATAAATATATATATACATATACATGACCATATATATTATGTGTATATAAAGCCAGATAAAGAATGCATAAGTAAAGAGTGGACAATGAGTGATACTTGCGTAAGCCCTTTCACCTACGCAACCAACCCCTTGAGGATCTGTCACACTGACCAATCGTATAATCTCATCAACGGAGATATTTCGAATAGACGCCCTTTTTCCCCGCCCCACCCCCTCCCCCTTCACCAACACCCTTGACGACCCCACTGTCATTCAAACGATCAACGAGCCATCAGTGGATGATGATAAACCCCGCACGCTCGTCATTCCTTAGGCAGAAAAGGAAAGCGCTCGGGGGGAAAGGAGATCGGATACTCCTAAAGGACACCCCCTCCCCCTCCCCCTCCCTCCACCTCCAAACAGAAACCCTTAGGGCACTCCGCTGTTACCTTTCCCGCCTGCCGTTTAGTTCTTGAACCTAACTCCCTAATTATTACCCACAGGCACAGGACATTTCCATCCTTGCAGTCCTGCCCCCCCCCCCCTTTTTTCCCAAATCCGCCCTCAAAACCCCCAAAGGCTTTTCCTACAGCAAATCACATCGCTCAAAATATCACAACCGGACGCGTGGAGGAGGGATAACCCACCGACTTCTCACCGGGTCCCTCTCCCCTTACCCCCACCCCTCCCCCACCTTTCCGGCCCTCGTTACGTCACGCTGACCGGCCGGCTTGTTCTGGTCCTGGCTTAGACACCGCGCCGGAAAAACACAAGGGGGACCTAACCCTGGGAAACCCTCGCCCGTCCCCGGCTCTTGCACACCCCATCCTTGTCGCCCGCCGGCCTGCCTGCCTGCCTGCTCGCTTGCCCAACCAACCTCCACAGAACTTGCTTGTCTCGGAATTACCTTGGCCTACGTGATAAAACCTAAGAGAGCCCGTTACTCTTCTCTCTGATGTATATCCCCCTCCCCCTCTTAGGCCTAACGCAAACACTACCATCACCGTTCTATTCATTAATGTGCAATCCCGCCTAGGAACTTATTAGCTGCGTATATTAATCATACCGTTCAGCAAAATCTACTGGACCCCAGCCCCGCCCACTGCATTACAAAACAAAATACGAAACAAAAATAATCACGGATATTGCCTAAATGCTGCGCTACAATATCTGGCGTGGCAAATACAAATAAATATAACATTGATATTAATCAATAACACGATTGTTATCATGTGTTCATTACAGTTATAAAAGTAATTAATTAGCAAAATAATTATAAATAACAATACCTAGCAGAACTATAGGAATAGCAGAATAATAATAATAATAATAATAATAATAATAATAATAATAATAATAATAACAACAATGGTACTATTATTATTTTACTATCAACATAAAAACACTATAATAAAAAGTATGATAACTATAATTACTAATGGTATAAATACAAAAACAAATAACAAAACCATAACATTAATGATGATACTGCTTATCCCAACAGAGAAAACATCACCAGACTAACAATACGAATAACCTGTGAGTCACTTTATTCAATATCATCAATGAAAGAAACGACACTACTGACAATATGACTGGGGTAATATTGTGACCTATTAACAGTATTATCATTAGTGGTAAAAGTAATATTACAAGTACTAGTAATAATAATAATGGTGGTAGTAGTAGTAGTAGTAGTAGTAGTAGTAGTAGTAGTAGTAGTAGTGGTAGGAGCAGCAGGAGCAGCAGCAGCAGCAGCAGCAGCAGCAGGAGGAGGAGGAGCAGCAGGAGCAGCAGCAGCAGCAGCAGGAGGAGGAGCAGCAGCAGCAGCAGGAGGAGGAGGAGCAGCAGCAGCAGCAGGAGGAGGAGGAGCAGCAGCAGCAGCAGCAGCAGCAGGAGGAGGAGGAGCAGCAGCAGCAGCAGCAGGAGGAGGAGGAGGAGCAGCAGCAGCAGGAGGAGGAGCAGCAGCAGCAGGAGGAGGAGGAGCAGCAGCAGCAGCAGCAGCAGGAGGAGGAGGAGCAGCAGCAGCAGCAGCAGCGATATCATTATTCCATAACAACAGTAACAATAAAATAACTTAATAATAATAATAAAAATAATAAACATAATACTAAAAATAATAATAATAAATACAAAGCACAGCTTATAGTAACTACAGTTATAATTGAAGTAGAAGTATGATTATCATAATGATTATAATATCAATAATACTACTAATAAAAAATAATCATAGCAATAACAACCATCATTATTATCATGGTAAAATAAATATCAATGACGGTTATGAGCAACTCCAATAAATTTGTTCAAACGTTATAATACAAACGTTAATTTGTTATAGATTCAAGAGCGACCTAACAAATAAAATAAAAATCAACATATGAATAGCACAGCAGGACAGTATCATTATTTACAGACGATGACTTTATTTACTTATACCGTTTATCCTTGTCATCGTCGGTATTGCTTTAACTGTTACCATCATGGCAACAGCTTTATGCTATTGTTATCAGTCGCCAACGATTACCACTACCAACCGCAGCTGTCATTTCACTACCCGTCAATATAAAAAGAAATTGCCTGTCATCTCCTGTCGTGAATGAAACAAAAAGCGCCCCCCTCCCAACATTCTAGATTAAATGCAAGCAACCGCTGTCAGATTATGGGAAGAGCAATGGCACTCAAAAAAAATCTCTAGGGACTAGACCTACGTCTAAGAGAACTGGGTGTAACCTTCACTTCTCCCACATTCCCAACACCCCCCTGCCCCTGCCCCTCTTCCTCCTCCTATTCCTCCTTACTCCGATTCCTGTCGTACACGCACATCAACACAGGTAGCACCACTTGTGACGTCAGCGATAGCGGGGATGGCACTCCAGTGTGGCACGCGGCGGCGGTGGTGGTGGTGGTGGTGGCACCACGGGGGCAACAGGTAGGTCGCCAGCCAGGCCGGCCACACCACCACCTTCCATGCCCGCTCCCTTCCCCTGATCAATATACAATGCCAACAGCCGCTACTCACATACCTACTACAAACCGGTACCACTAAAACTAACACGTAAGAAAAAAAACTACTGAACGAGTAAATAGGAATTTATACTGTATATAAATCCCTGAAATTCGGCGAAACAGCAGCCATCAAGTGTTATATCCAATTGGCAATGTAAGATAATATTTCATAAACTACGGTTACCAATGTATGTCAAGTGCATATTATCACAGGCCAGATTCACAAGCACGCATGAGACCGTCAAGAACTTACAAAGGAAAATCAAAACAAGCACCTCAACGGGGGGGACCTTTCATTAAGAGGGAGGGGGAAGGAAGGGAGGGGGGAGAAAGGAAGGGGAGAGGGAGGGGAGAGGGAGGAAAGGAAGGAAGGAAGGAAGGAAGGAAGGAAGGAAGGGAGCAACGTGTTTGTTGGGGGTCGAAGGTGGAAGGGTTACGGACGAAGGCCACTTGGTCAGATCGATCGTTCTGCGTGGGGAAGGGGGTGAGGGGAGGGAGGAGGGGATGGGGAGGTCACACCCAGGTCAGGGGGCAGGCAACATCTACAAACTCAAGTAGGCTACGCCCCCCAACCCCCGCCCGCCACTACCTTCCGCACTCGACTTGCAGTCCCAACACACATTCCGGCAACGAGCCAATCAAGGGAAAACGCCAACGGCAGGAAATGTCACCTAATTCAAAATCCGGTGTAGAGCACATCCGCCCAGACACGCGCACTCAATCGAATACACCTATCTCATTCTATTGGAAAAGGAAGAGGGAACAATTGCAAACTGGAAAACCGCTAGCGAGACAGGAGAGAAGGAATCAAAATCAAGACCGGAACTACTTGTACATCTTCAGGTGATTGCTGCCGCCCTCACACACTGAAAATCTATCAGTGTACTACCAACCACAAAGATGTAGCTTGCTGAAGGGGAGAGGGAGAGGAGGAGAGAGGGTGAAAAGAGATGGCGGGAGATGGGAAACAGGAACACACTAACCGCCCGTCTTCCCCGTGTACGTTGCTACACTGCAGAACAACAACTTCCGAAACGCTTCTTACTTATTGGCTGTGGTAGTGGGCCGCTGGTGAGAAGCCTGTAACCCAGAGTGGGCTGCTTGGGCTAGCTTCTTGGTCCCCTCCCCCTCTCCCTCTCCCCCTCCCATCCTACCTCGAACACAGAAAACGACGTGGGGAAACCGAGAGGGGGGAGGGAGAGGACCGTTATTGGAAAACGTTCTTGGTGGACGGCATAATCGACTTAAAGAGAAGATGGCGCAGGCGGGATATCTGTTTATACGAACTGTCTACTCCCAATTTCCTCTTCTCACCTCGGACTAACATCTCGGGAATAATGAAGACGAGAAAGGAGACGGGAAAGAAGGGAGGCGAAGCAAGATGCTATGAAATATGTCCACATCTTGCATTCCTTAGGTTCAATGCACTTCTACGCTGAATACCGAGGAAAGTAAATTACACTTCACAATCCCCAGCTCGCGATCCTTGTAATGATCACGCTGCGCCAACCCACGTGGACAAGGCATGGGTTTCGTGGGAGGAAGGCAGGAAGGAAGAAAGAGCTTATCTGAGGAAGAGTATAAGGCAGAGGGGTGACCGATGGGGCTCCAAGAGATTGACAGCAGGAAGCTGTCGAGACCAAAGACTTGGAGGGGGTGGGGGGCAGAAACTTCAAAAATGACAGGTGAACCGTCAGATGACACGCACACGCAATTTTAGAAAGCTTTACGAAATCTCCTAACATCTGTTCACCGCAATGGTATGGGGGGAACTTACAAGTATCTTGCAACCTGAAGATGCATTATTATGGCACAAAGATAACAATGATAGTAGGAAAACCACATCTATTCCATCGGGGAAAATATATGAACGTGTAGCAGTATCCAGGGCAGCTGACTAAAAGAGGGGCGGAGTCAACAGGCTCCTTGTCTAATATCGTCTTAAGTGAGGCTAATCAGCTGATCGCTCCTCTTTATATATATGAATACATTTCGATAAACTTGTAACACATGCAAACGCTGTTATATTATGCGAAGAGGATTTAAACCGACGCACACGCGCGCCTGAATCTCGCTCACTGTCCTCGCTGTAGCCCCTCCCCTTCCCCGACCCCAATGGGTAACTGAACACCCACCCAGCCCACTCACAATTTACCCCCCAGAGAGAGGGGATCCCCGGATGCCAAGACAACGCTAGTAGGAGCGTAGGAGTGATCCTACACGCTCCTCCAGCCACCCTCTATCCTTAGACGTCTCATGTATATGCTATGGCAGAAAAGGCCAAGGTCATGCACACATCTAGAACGAGGGAGGGGGCGGGGGATGTGATGGGGATGGAAGATCTAACAGAATCGCCACACAGCTACGAAGCTTTAATGCAATAATGCTAGGGAACAGTTGTCTGTAATGCAACCAAGATAAGATGACAATGCAAACAACAACACAAGCACATTCCTGCGACAGCACAAGCCGGAGCCCCCAAAGGGAGGGAGGGCGGGTGGGAGGGTGTGCCAAAGGAGGCGGGCGCAGGACAGGCAAGAGGAAGAAGGACAATAAAAGGGAAAAGGGAGGAGCAGCTACCCAGTCAGAGTCTAGGTGGAAGGGGGTGGGGGCAGAAGAAGGGGAGTCATCGCCATTCCGTTTCTCCAAACCCACGTTCCACGTGTCATCGCCAAAATAAACAAACAAGCCCTAACATTTGCGACTCCATAGACAGACTCCGCGAGCGGCATGTCGGACGCTGTCAGGTTGATACTATATGAATAAGGTAACGAGCTGCTTGGAAGGGAGTAAAGACGAACACACACATACACACACACACACACACACACACACACACACACACACACACACACACACACATATATTTTTATATATATCTTATGTATATATAAACATATACATCGATATACAAACATTATATATATGATATACATATATGTATATATATAAATATATATATATATAGGTATGTATATCTATATCTATATCTATATCTATATTTTATATATTAATATATATATATATATATATATATATATATATATATATATATATATATATATATATATATGCATACATACAAAAAAAGAGAGAGAGAGAGAGAGAGAGAGAGAGAGAGAGAGAGAGAGAGAGAGAGAGAGAGAGAGAGAGAGAGAGAGAGAGGGGGGGGGGGGAGCAAAACAAAAAATGGTTGGGCCGGCCCGCGAATCAATCCGTAGGTCCACGCGCCACACTCACTGCTCCAAACACTACCACGATGGTTGGAAGGAGAGGTGGAGGGGAAGGGGAGGGAGGTACCGTGGTGGGCGAGGAATGGAGAAAGAGAAGAAAAATCAAAAGAAAGCCGACTGGAATGCGCTATGAGAGGAGTGCGTTTGAGAGCAGGAGTCGAGAGATGATAAGAAGAGCCACCGTGTCGATTCGCGTAGCCCCCCCCCTCCTCCCCACGTAAACGGTCGCAACACTCACGAGCAACAATGAGAGCAGAGCCCATACCGCAATCTGAGCGTGACGATTACGAAATGCAGGATCGTACAAATGAAGCAAAACTGCAACTAATCCACACTAGACACTACACACCACTACGTTTAACCTTCTTGCACCAACTAGACCCTATTCGATACCCTTCCTGAGCATGGGTTCAACAAGGATCTTTCCACTGTTCATCATGAAAATGCAGTCTTGCAATCGGCCTGCAATTCATTCAACAACTCGATATAAAAAGCCGGGGAATGCATTTGCGTAACATCGAGATCAAAATAAATAGGCAAATGCGTTTGGCTAGTAGACTGGGACTCCAACCTAGCAGTCCCTCGCCTCCCCCCCCCTCTCCCCATTAACCCCTTTCCTCTTCCTTTCGACATTTTTGTTCAACTCGAAAATAATAATAGGAAATAATGGTGAAAAAAAGGAATGACCCTGAGCAATAAGAACATGCCACGATTCATGGGAAATTTTGCCTGCATACCCTCATGCTTGCACACACACACACACACTTCGCGGAAGACAAATAACTGTATACAGAGATACGAATAAAAAAAAAGAAAGTCACAAGAAATGCTAAGGAAAACTGTCAAAAAAGACAGCGAAAAATTCATGGCTAGATTTCACCTACGACCCCCTCCCCGCCCTCCATCCCCACCCCCACGACCCCCACCTATTACTTCGGCAGAGCACGGCATTCTCGACCTTAGCGACGTGACAAGTCCAATGATGAACACCCGCAGCATTTTGGGCCGAAGGCACTGGATACTTCCCTTTGCAAGCCATTTCGCGTCCATGCACGGGGAGACAGAGAGAAGGAAGGGGATGAAACGCCTCCTGCCCGGCGAAAACGGAGGAATTATGACTTAGGAGTAATGTAGGGCAAAGCAAAATCCGCTTCGAGTCTTCTCTTTAAGCTCGGCTGAATATACATTTTTCGGCCTGTTTTGGCGAGGAATTTCGGGTCATACCAGCAATTTTTAGCTCTTCTCGGTCCTGTTGCTGGCTAGGGAGAAAGCTAACGCAGCCAGGAGGAGATATCTAGAATTGATCAAAGAGGAGAGGGGAGAAAACGAGAAGGTAAATATCACAACAACAGTCGGTCACTTTCATTCAAAACTCATGTACTTACCAGGGCGAAGAAATTGGTGTGGCAATCTTCTAAGCTTGCCCCGTTCGTCTGAGAGTGCGTAGACATCATATATCCATTTTTGACACGACACTTGGATTGGTCTCAACCCACACACTATGGATTAATCACTGAAAATCACCCGATAACCACAATCACTCCATGGATCTCACTGTAATGGCGGAGGGGAAACGAGAGGCGTTCCAACAATGCTCCGACCTCCGCTGTCAAAAGCCGTCTTTTAGCCCCATTCGGGAGATGAGCCACAGAAGACAAAATTCGGTATCTTTAGTATTTTTTAGAGTAAAATATTGAATCTGAAGATTATAATAGTTGATAATACCTAGGAGAGCGTTACTTATGTGTGCGACTGGAAATATTTTGTAAAGAGTATGAGTGTTCCTCGGGCGAGCTCGAGCCCCAGCGGTGTGAAACTCGGCCGCTGATTGGTTAGCCGGGTTCGCTTAGAAGGTATTCAGATTTTCACGATTTTCGGATCGGTGATTTTGCGCAGCGCGGAATTCCCGGCGCTAGAGTAAAACACTTAGATTATAATACACTAAAATCGAATGTTGAATGTATCGAGAAATTTCTGTATCCTTCGTGAAATGAATTTAGCTGCTTATCAAACTAAAAGTTACAGAACGGACTCATCATCCCTCCCAGATTCTCGAAATCTCGAATACACTCTAGACACTCTACCAATTCAGTGTTCTGATTGGTCAATGCAGGTCACGTGACTTAACCATCATGGCCGCCTCCATAACAAAGCTTCGTCTGCTTCAATCCTCGCAAAATCTGAAAAATATCTTAAACTATAGACCGATATCAAAGTTCCAGGTAATTATCTCTATTCTAGATAACTTGGGATTGTCAAGTGGGATATTCGTTAATCAATACTAGCTGTAACATTGAAAAAATGATTATAATATATGGTAGGCTTAAATTTGCTGAAGACTACAAACCCTTGGATTGTTTATTAAAGTTTTCTGCGAAATTACGATCGCGAGCAATGCCTTTTATGGAGATTTTCATTCAGTGTGTTTTACTTTGATTTAAGGGGTGTGAGGAGAAACAGACCTTTTTTTGTCAATACTATATCAAAGTCGGTATACGAGACTAAAGATCCCGACCATTAAGTTACACATAATGAATTTGATATATTTATAGGCATGACAATCCCCTCTCAGAATTTTTTATATTAATTTTTGAAGTATATGACATAGATTGAATAAATGTACACTAGGAGATTAATATTCTGAGGAATAAGTAATCTCTGATGTTTTGTTAACCGTTGGGTAGATCTATCTAATAATGTATACATTTTTAACTGAGATTTTAAGCTTTTATGATTATATTTGCTGTCAGTTCTAGTTGTTTAGGTTCATTATGAGTCTGGTACTTCTATACAAATTGTGTATGGTCGTTGATGTATATGACTGATTTAATGGATTGTATTCCCTGTGTAGTCCACATTTGATGGTGTCTGGAGAAACTGGTTAAAGGAATGATATTGATTGTAATAATAGCATGTGATTACTGTGGCCATGAGAAAGCCCAACAAACCTCCACAATGTAAATTTTTGTTTTATAGTGCTGGTAGACCTACCTGGCAAATTATCATCAAATAAGGAACTAGTTTGAGCTCTATCTTGTCAGATTGTTTATGGTTGAGGTTTATTTGCTTTTGGTACTTAGATCAACCACTGTCATGGCAGTTGTCAGTTGTTGCTCTGCAGGTTCTCATGGAACTTCATTACAACCTTTCGTTAAAGAAAGTCGTAGGGACTAAAGCCTCCTAGATATTGTGTAAGAGGCATTATATGCTTGGCATTAGTACAAGTCATTGTTGTATTAGTGTATCTTCATGTTTGCTCCACAATTTCCCCATACATTTCATTCCCTCCCAAGCTATTTAGGCCAGCATTGCTACAGTTGGTTGCCGTATACTAAATTCATTAGTAATGGGATCATGCAGCCTTTGTATATAATCACTATGAGTTCTTTGATTTTCCACTCACTCGTAAAATTCTGTTTCATTTTTCATTTGCAGACTGAAAATGACGCAAGCTATTAAACTGTGAAATGTTAACTGTAAATGTTAACACCCTACCATCCAATACTAGCTTATTTGCTGATCTTCACTGTTGCCAAAGCCCAGTAAACTTCCACTAGCTATATCCTGGCAAGATAAAGCTTGTAGATCAACCTGGCCAATCATCATATTATGAACCAGTCCAATCCCTATCTTACCACATGAAGGAGCTTTGTTAGGCTTTGTCAGAGTACGAAGCACAGAGACCCACGGAGTTCCTACATCCATTATTGGGTTGGACTAAAGATTGTAGGTCTTCTGTCACAGGTCACAGCCTATTTAATTACAAGTAAAGAGACCTGTTTTTTTAAGCCACTGTGGGTGATTTGTAAACTCTTACGGGTAAATGTTATTATTTGACCTTCTGTGACTTTCAAAACATGACATTTATTTCATGATTATATTGTCTATTTTCTATTCAAAATCACTTGAAACATCATTTGATCTGTGATGGAAGGCCAACAATCTTTAGCCAACCAGACTAACAACTTATCGTCATTTGATTATTGTGGCCTCTACACCGATGGCACTGACGATATATTTTCTAATAAAATAAATCTTTGACTAGTATATAATTTGAAGATAAATTACCTGGTAGGTCTGCAAGCTCTCATCTTCCAGACTATATATGTATTGGAGGTATGTTGTTTTTTGGTTTGTAAGCCTCCCTACTGTTTATCCTCAAATATGGAACCAGTCCAAGGCTTGCCCTGCCAGGCTTTATGTTGTGGAGGTTGAAAATTTTCTGTGCTGTCAAAACAGTATCATTTCTGTTAATTGCTTCCTACAACTTCTTTTAGAGACCTATATGAGAGCTTGTAATTATTTTTTGGGTCAGTCTCCATATTCAATTGTTTTTCCCTCATCTTATAAGTGCTAGTGTAAGTTCTCCCTGATCCTGTGTCATTTTACAATTTATTCATATTCAGAATCTTTATCAGTTCTTTATGCAGATCTTTAAAAAATGGTTCATGGGAAAATCTCCTTTCCTTACAATAACAAGTTTACTTGCATTTGCTGCACTTTTTTGTAAAATAAATATGATAAGTGTTTATATAGAATGTTCTTTGTTTTTCTTAAAACTACTTTCATCATCAGATTTGTGTGTTTATAGATTATGCTTTTATGTTAGCTGTAAAAAAGATACAGAAATATAAATATTTTACTTTTACTTGTCATCTCCTTTTATGGTTTAATGAGTTCAGAATAAATGTATCATACACTGACTTAATTTGACAATATAATTATATTTGTGTAATATTAGAAAATTTATTGAGTGCAGTATATCAGAGTAATAGTATTTTTAGTTCATCCTTTGAGCAATACAAGGCTTCTGATATTTGTGATGTTTATCTTTTCCCAGGAGAACAAGTGATTTGAAGTGTGTAAATGTTATGTCACTGACGATATGTTGTATTTACAAGGATGTGCGGCACTGCTCTCTCTCTCCCGTTGTTGCTGATGAGGACGGTCACCAACTGAAGGACCGCAGATTTGAATTCGATGCTGTGTCCTTGGCTGCCCGAGGGTAAGAAATGAAGAAATATGTAATTCAAAGAAATTTTCTTGTTTTGTTTGTTAGGTGATAACTTTAATCATTTCTTTCTGTAACTGAAACTGAAATAATTATCATTTTCAGTGAAACAGAAAAAACAAGAACAAAAGAGGTAGGGTATTGAAGATTATAGTTTTTAACAAAATCAGGGTCCACAATTTGTCAATATGTATGTGTGTGTGTGTGTGTGTGTGTGTGTGTGTAAAAGTTATGATATGATAGCAAAACATAATCTCAGGTACAAGATTTGTCAGTTATATTGTATTAACATGCTTTAAAGGTAAGATTATCTTCAAGTAACGTTATTTATCAGAAGTCCAATTTTTTGAGAACTTGAAGCTCCTGTTACTGGATTGTTTTTTTTTTTTTCTTCTTCTTCTTACTTACTTACTTACTTACTTACTTACTTACTTACTTACACATCATCAGAAAGTAGATTTTCCTTACATTTGTATGATTTTACTAAAATGAATATTACTCCTCCAAGAAAATATACTTTGGTTGGTATAGATTATTACTATACATTTACCAGTAACTGAAACTCATAATCATCAGTAGGTTCATGCTGTGAATCCTGGGGACCTAATGCTATAGAATAACTATGAAGGAACTGGAGAACAAAGTGTTTTATTAGTAGGATCAAGGATTGTTTGTGTGTGTGTGTGTGTTTTGATAAACAATGAGCATTTGATGAATTATTGGAATTTATAAGCTTAAGGTGGCCTTGGTGAACAATCCAGATATTTCATGTCTGTATACATATATATTCATTTTCTTGACACAGTAGGAAGTACCTTTACTGCTATTTTAGTTTCATATGAGTATTCCATGGGAAACAATTTTGTTACTATGATAAATGATGATAAGTAGCATTGATAATGAATGTTTCATATTTTAAAAGCTGTACAACTTATCTAGAAATGGCAGTATTGGTAAGTAAAAATTGAATCCTAATCTTAACAGGGCAAGAATTAAATTTTAGTGGTTATTTCATTAATAATCCTCACAATACTGGTACATACTCTTCAAAGTATTATGCAAATGTAGCTACAGTGGCCTCCCCTCACGGTTTGATTAGTGCTTTTCTTTTTTTTATCGTTACTTACCTGTTCCAACAGGTATCTCCGTAGCCAGCAGTCATATAACCCGCCAAAGGATGTAGAGAACCAGGTCCTTCAGTTGTGTGAGAAGACATTGAAGAGCACTGATCCAAAGACCACTTTTGGAGATGCAGCCACCAAGTACAAGCTGCTGAGTGAATGTTCAAAAAAGTTGAAGCACAGAATCCCAAACTCCATCATGCATAACATTAATAATGTTGGTAAGAGTGTGTGAAAAACTTTTTCATGGAAAAAAGAGAACATGAGAAATAAAGTATGAGTATAGTTGATATTTTATTTATGGCTAAGAGTAAGCTGGAAATCTGTATTATTTTTTATTACATTATGATTTTAATGATAGGAATTTTTTTTTTTTTTTCTGTTTCATTTTCTGTACAGTATGTTTTCTTTTAGAGTTGTAATACGATAGATCAAAAGCTAGACAGAGAATGTGAAATAGTTTTTGTAAAATGTCTAGAACTTTGTAGAATAAATGGAGTTGGTTATAAACCATAGATGTCTTTTGCTGTGAAAAGCGATTGAGTTGTGATGTTCATATTCAATCTAACAGAACTAATGATAATCAACTTTTTCATGTTCATTATATATGCTAGTACAGCCATTATTAAAGTATTGTTACGAGGGTTAATTGTGTAGGTATAGGTACATTTAGACCATTTCCGAAGATAGGATATTGCTGAACTTGCCTCTCTTGTCATTTTATCTTCAAGGGTATAATAACTAGTAGTATAAAAAGAAAATATTTATTAATGGTAAAGATTGCATATACTAAAAGTTCTAAAAGATAATTTCATCTCATATATTTTAGTTACAGATAATGTAATGTTGAATTGTTGATTTGAAAGGGTTTGTGTTGATAGCTGAAGAATGAATGACATTTAGTTGATGCAAAGGTTGATAAGTTTCCTTAGATTTATAGTACTCAAATATTTTTACATTATACTCACAAATCTTCTTACTACTAAGGCTCCCATAATCTTTAAACTATGTCATATCACACAAAAGGACTCTTCAGTAGCCACCTCTTGCCATACATACTGACATTTGAATATAGTCCATGTTTAGCAAATTTTGGAGTTTATGCTACTTCTGGTGTCCCCTTTTCATTACTTATACTATTGCCCATTGTATACTGCTACACTCTGTATTTTCAGAACATTTGGTCATGTTAAATGCCTATGTTCTATGCAGTTTTACCAGTCTGGTGAAGAAACCAAAGTGATTTTGAAATCCTTTATTTTGGTTGACTACACATATGATTAAAAACAAAATCTTCCTATCTTGACTGCATTTAACATGTATACTTATGCATTAATTATTACAGTAATATCCCCTCCCTCTCCTTACTTACTGAATTTGATAAAATCATTACAAACCTCTTTTGGTGGAAAGACTTGACTGACTTTAGGATTCATTAAACATGTTCCTTCTTATATTTAAACAACAGGCATAACCTGTATTGATATTGTATTGTGTTAGATAGGAAGTCTTCCTAGTTATTTATCTACCCAAACAAAATAATAATTAGTGTCAAGAAAAGTAAAGAGGTATCTGGGAGTATTGTGGAATAGGCTATTGAAAGGGATCCACATTACGTTGTTAAACAGGTTACAATAATTTGTTTTCTTGCAGAGGAATTGATGCTGTTTTATAAGACACCCATCGATGCAACTGTACCCCTGGACATGATGAAGAACATGGATCTACCCAAAAATCTCCATGTCATTTACAACTACACTAGATTCCACCCAGGTTAGTTTGGAGTTGACTAATGCGCTCTCTCTCTCTCTCTCTCTCTTTCTCTCTTTCTCTCTTTCTCTCTTTCTCTTTCTTTCTCTTTCCATTTACTCTCTCTCTCTTGCTCTCTGTCTCTTTCTTTTTCCATCTTCTCTCTCTCTCTTGCTCTCTGTCTCTTTCTTTTTTCATCTTCTCTCTCTTCTCTTCTCTTCTCTTTCTTTTCTTCTTCTTCTCTCTCCTCTCTCTTTGTTCTCACTCCTCTCTCATTCTGTTCTCTCTCCTCCCTCTCTCTGCTCTCTCTCCTCCCTCTCTCTGCTCTCTCTCTCTCTCTGCTCTCTCTCTCTCTCTCTCTCTCTCTCTCTCTCTCTCTCTCTCTCTCTCTCTCTCTCTCTCTCTCTCTCTCTCTCTCTCTCTCTCTCTCTCTCTCTCTCTCTCTCTCTCTGCTCTCTCTCTCTCTCTCTCTCTCTCTCTCTCTGCTCTCTCTCTCTCTCTCTCTCTCTCTCTCTCTCTGCTCTCTCTCTCTCTCTCTCTCTCTCTCTCTCTCTCTCTCTCTCTCTCTCTCTCTCTCTCTCTCTCTCTCTCTCTCTGCTCTCTCTCTCTCTCTGCTCTCTCTCTCTCTCTGCTCTCTCTCTCTCTCTGCTCTCTCTCTCTCTCTGCTCTCTCTCTCTCTCTGCTCTCTCTCTCTCTCTGCTCTCTCTCTCTCTCTGCTCTCTCTCTCTCTCTGCTCTCTCTCTCTCTCTGCTCTCTCTCTCTCTCTGCTCTCTCTCTCTCTCTGCTCTCTCTCTCTCTCTGCTCTCTCTCTCTCTCTGCTCTCTCTCTCTCTCTGCTCTCTCTCTCTCTCTGCTCTCTCTCTCTCTCTGCTCTCTCTCTCTCTCTGCTCTCTCTCTCTCTCTGCTCTCTCTCTCTCTCTGCTCTCTCTCTCTCTCTGCTCTCTCTCTCTCTCTGCTCTCTCTCTCTCTCTGCTCTCTCTCTCTCTCTGCTCTCTCTCTCTCTCTGCTCTCTCTCTCTCTCTGCTCTCTCTCTCTCTCTGCTCTCTCTCTCTCTCTGCTCTCTCTCTCTCTCTGCTCTCTCTCTCTCTCTGCTCTCTCTCTCTCTCTGCTCTCTCTCTCTCTCTGCTCTCTCTCTCTCTCTGCTCTCTCTCTCTCTCTGCTCTCTCTCTCTCTCTGCTCTCTCTCTCTCTCTGCTCTCTCTCTCTCTCTGCTCTCTCTCTCTCTCTGCTCTCTCTCTCTCTCTGCTCTCTCTCTCTCTCTGCTCTCTCTCTCTCTCTGCTCTCTCTCTCTCTCTGCTCTCTCTCTCTCTCTGCTCTCTCTCTCTCTCTGCTCTCTCTCTCTCTCTGCTCTCTCTCTCTCTCTGCTCTCTCTCTCTCTCTGCTCTCTCTCTCTCTCTGCTCTCTCTCTCTCTCTGCTCTCTCTCTCTCTCTGCTCTCTCTCTCTCTCTGCTCTCTCTCTCTCTCTGCTCTCTCTCTCTCTCTGCTCTCTCTCTCTCTCTGCTCTCTCTCTCTCTCTGCTCTCTCTCTCTCTCTGCTCTCTCTCTCTCTCTGCTCTCTCTCTCTCTCTGCTCTCTCTCTCTCTCTGCTCTCTCTCTCTCTCTGCTCTCTCTCTCTCTCTGCTCTCTCTCTCTCTCTGCTCTCTCTCTCTCTCTGCTCTCTCTCTCTCTCTGCTCTCTCTCTCTCTCTGCTCTCTCTCTCTCTCTGCTCTCTCTCTCTCTCTGCTCTCTCTCTCTCTCTGCTCTCTCTCTCTCTCTGCTCTCTCTCTCTCTCTGCTCTCTCTCTCTCTCTGCTCTCTCTCTCTCTCTGCTCTCTCTCTCTCTCTGCTCTCTCTCTCTCTCTGCTCTCTCTCTCTCTCTGCTCTCTCTCTCTCTCTGCTCTCTCTCTCTCTCTGCTCTCTCTCTCTCTCTGCTCTCTCTCTCTCTCTGCTCTCTCTCTCTCTCTGCTCTCTCTCTCTCTCTGCTCTCTCTCTCTCTCTGCTCTCTCTCTCTCTCTGCTCTCTCTCTCTCTCTGCTCTCTCTCTCTCTCTGCTCTCTCTCTCTCTCTGCTCTCTCTCTCTCTCTGCTCTCTCTCTCTCTCTGCTCTCTCTCTCTCTCTGCTCTCTCTCTCTCTCTGCTCTCTCTCTCTCTCTGCTCTCTCTCTCTCTCTGCTCTCTCTCTCTCTCTGCTCTCTCTCTCTCTCTGCTCTCTCTCTCTCTCTGCTCTCTCTCTCTCTCTGCTCTCTCTCTCTCTCTGCTCTCTCTCTCTCTCTGCTCTCTCTCTCTCTCTGCTCTCTCTCTCTCTCTGCTCTCTCTCTCTCTCTGCTCTCTCTCTCTCTCTGCTCTCTCTCTCTCTCTGCTCTCTCTCTCTCTCTGCTCTCTCTCTCTCTCTGCTCTCTCTCTCTCTCTGCTCTCTCTCTCTCTCTGCTCTCTCTCTCTCTCTGCTCTCTCTCTCTCTCTGCTCTCTCTCTCTCTCTGCTCTCTCTCTCTCTCTGCTCTCTCTCTCTCTCTGCTCTCTCTCTCTCTCTGCTCTCTCTCTCTCTCTGCTCTCTCTCTCTCTCTGCTCTCTCTCTCTCTCTGCTCTCTCTCTCTCTCTGCTCTCTCTCTCTCTCTGCTCTCTCTCTCTCTCTGCTCTCTCTCTCTCTCTGCTCTCTCTCTCTCTCTGCTCTCTCTCTCTCTCTGCTCTCTCTCTCTCTCTGCTCTCTCTCTCTCTCTGCTCTCTCTCTCTCTCTGCTCTCTCTCTCTCTCTGCTCTCTCTCTCTCTCTGCTCTCTCTCTCTCTCTGCTCTCTCTCTCTCTCTGCTCTCTCTCTCTCTCTGCTCTCTCTCTCTCTCTCTCTCTCTCTCTCTGCTCTCTCTCTCTCTGCTCTCTCTCTCTCTGCTCTCTCTCTCTCCTCTCTCTCTCTCTCTCTCTCTCTCTCTCTCTCTCTCTCTCTCTCTCTCTCTCTCTCTCTCTCTCTCTCTCTCTCTCTCTCTCTCTCTCTCTCTCTCTCTCTGTCTGCCTCTCTCTTTCTCTTTCTCTTTTTCTCTCTCTTTCTCTTCCCATTTTTGTCTCTGTTCTCTCTCATCTCTCTTTTTTCTCTCCCTATTTTCTCTCTCTTTCTCTCTCTCCTCTCTCTCTGTCTTTGCTCTCTCTCCTCTCTCTCTCTCTCTCTTTTTCTCTCTCTCTCTCTCTCTCTCTCTCTCTCTCTCTCTCTCTCTCTCTCTCTCTCTCTCTCTCTCTCTCTCTCTCTCTCTCTCTCTCTCTCTCTCTCTCTCTCTCTCTCTCTCTCTCTCTCTCCCTCCCCCTCTCCCTCCCCCTCTCTCCTCCCTCCCTTTTGTCTCTGTTCTCTCCCTCTCTTTCTCTTTCTCTTTCTCTTTCTCTCTGTTCTCTCTCTGTTCTCTCTCCTCTCTCTCTCTGCTCTCTCTCCTCTCTCTCTCTCTCTCTCTCTCTTTGTTCTCTCTCCCC
>BOPN01000229.1:150000-152500 GCA_017312705.2 Penaeus japonicus
GACCCGTCGAAGGCCTCGCGGCGGTCGGGCGGGGTTCGGGCAGCGGGGAAAAGGGCAGAGGAAGCGAAGAGAGGGAGAGGGAGGGGGGGGCTAAGGGTTCGGGCGGCGGGGAAAGGGCGAAGGAAGCGAAGAGAAGGAGAGGGGGAAGGGGGGGGGGGGGGGGCTAAGGGTTCAGGCGGCGGGGGAAAAGGAGCGAAGGAAGCGAAGAGAAGGAGAGGGGAGGGGGGGGGGGCTAAGGGTTCGGGCGGCGGGGAAAAGAGGCAGAAGGAAGCGAAGAGAAGGAGAGGGGGAGAGGCTAAGGGGTTCGGGCGGCGGGGAAAAGGAGCGAAGGAAGCGAAGAGAAGGAGAGGGGAGGGGGGGGGGGCTAAGGGTTCGGGCGGCGGGGAAAAAGGAGCGAAGGAAGCGAAGAGAAGGAGAGGGAAGGGGAGGGGGGGGGCTAAGGGAAATAACGGGGGAGTCAAATAAAGGGTAATGCTGGAGAGACACTGAGGGACGTTTGGAGAGCCAAGGTGAGTGGAGGGGAGACGATAATAAATGGATTTTTGAGGGAGTGGGGGGCGAGAGGAAGAGGGAAAGAGAACACGAAGTGTATTAGAGAAAAGGGAAGATAACTATGGATGAAGCAGCGGTGGAAAAGTCAAATACAATGGAGGGGGAGGAGGTTTAGTGAAAAGGAGTAGAAGTAGACAAGTGGAGGGAGAAAGAAGGATATTAATAACGATAGATAAAGGAGATGGAGGAGGAGGCAAGTGACAGGATAATGGGGAGGAGGGAAAAATAGAGGAGGTTCTACAGATACAGTCGCCGTAAGTCTTGAAGTGAATAGATACAGTACAATGGTGAATAAAGCGATGAATTAGTTTAATAAAGGACATGTAGGAGAGTTGAGAGGAAAGGGAATGGGAAAAGAGAGAGAGAGAGAGAGAGAGAGAGAGAGAGAGAGAGAGAGAGAGAGAGAGAGAGAGAGAGAGAGAGAGAGAGAGAGAGAGAGAGAGAGAGAGAGAGAGAGAGAGAGAGAGAGAGAGAGAAAGAAAGAGAGGAGAGAGAGAGAGAGAGAGAGAGAGAGAGAGAGAGAGAGAGAGAGAGAGAGAGAGAGAGAGAGAGTAATAAGGAAAAGGAAAGAGGAGAAGGGAAAAGAATAACGACAAATGACAATGAACAAAACGACGACGAACTCAAATAAAGGATAAAGGGGAGGAGTTCGGGTGGCGACCAGCGAAGAGGATAGATACTTAAAAAAAGGAATATGTAGGATAGAGAGAAAGATCAAATGAACGAAACAGAAGAGAGACTGGAGACTTGAATGAAGGATATGAGTTTATCTGAATCTGTGAATGAATGTACAAGCACGTTCCATATGAAAAATGGTTCGCGCCTTTTTGTTTTACCTTTAGAGAAGCTCATGCAAGTGTCTGCTTCTACAACATATATGGATGCATCTAATTAATATCTAATATCAATTTATCTATATCTATCTATCTGCCATATATCTATATCTAGATAGATAGATAGATGGATAAAGGAGAGAGGGAGGTAGACGAAGGAGGAGAGGGGGTGAAAGAGGGGAGGGACGAAAGGGAGTGAGAAGAGAAGATGAAAGGGAATAGGTAAATGAGCAATAACACTTGAGAATGTGGTCATGGCGTGTTAAAAATGATTGGGAAAAATATGGGATTGCTAGCGATGATTAGTCCAATCACGTGATATCACTCTTCAGGGATGTGATGTCCTTCTACGTGATTGTATGGTCGGATTATTTTTTTCCTTCTTTTTTTTTAGATCTGAAATCCATTTATTGCTGTGAGTGTATTTGAGGATTGTGGTTTACTCTTTTTCTTTGACGTCGGCAAGATTCTCCTCCTCCTCCTCCTCCTCCTCCTCTTCCTCCTCCTTCTGCTTTTCTTTTTTTCTGCTACTACCTCTCTCTCTCTCTCTCTCTCTCTCTCTCTCTCTCTCTCTCTCTCTCTCTCTCTCTCTCTCTCTCTCTCTCTCTCTCTCTCTCTCTCTCTCCTTCCCTCTCCCCCTCTCTCTTTCTCTCTCTCTCTCTCTTGACCTCATAATGAAAAATGAAACAAAAAATCCATCAAAATATCCTTTAGCATGATAGTCACTCTCTTAGTATGGATTACACATAGGCTGGCGTCCTCAAAGAGAGCGACCGACCGACCTCAAAATTTACTCTCATCTAGAGCAATGGTTCTTAACCGGGGGGTTGGGGGTGGTGACGGGGTGGAGGGCAGCATTTTCAAATATCTCATCTGACTGGATTGATGGAATAAGTAACAAATCGCATTAGATATGCTGGTAAATTAATATTATTTATCCATGCATTATCCATAGACAATATTGACTAAAAACACCTTTTTTTCTCTCTCTCAAAATCTAGAGGGTATTTTTCTTTCTTATGTAATTTAAGTTCCGAGTGGGGGGAAGGGGGAGAGGGAGGGAAGGACCAACTACTAAAGGAAATAGACTAGTGAAAAGCTTAAAAACGACTGGC
>BOPN01000229.1:175000-185000 GCA_017312705.2 Penaeus japonicus
AGGAAGATCTTGAAAAAACATGACAAGGTGAGAATTGTAAAAGAGCTTTATTCACTGTGTTGTTTTTGTGTCGGTTAATATGGTGGCAGATTAGATTTTTCTTTCTTTTTTATTGTTGTTTTGTATTGTTTCCATGTCTCCTTTATCTTGATTTTGTGTCTACAGCTTATGACTACATCTAATGGTGCCAAGTGGAGGGAAGACAATGTTGACTGCTCAACATTCAATACAAACAAAGATATTGATAAGCTAATTCAGGAGGTAATGTTGCAAAGTTTTTCTGCTTTAATCATTTTGAGAACAGATTAAATTTATAGATAGATTTATATATGGGGTGAGAAAATTAACAGTGAAAGTTTTCATTGTTATATTGATTAGTCTTATTTATTATCAAAATAGTAGCTTTAAATGAAATTTCTACATTCATCTCACACCATTCATAAAGAAAGATGCCAGAATAATTGTCATTTTGCCAAGTTCTCACCAATTTTATTTCTAGGTTGAAGGAACCTTTACATCAGAGCTGGAGCAGGGAGACCGTGGCAAAGCCATGAAAAGACTGCGTGTCCCTCCCCTAGGAGAAGCCCAGAGTCCATGGACAACCTTTAAAGTTGGTCTCTTTTTTGGAGCTTTCATCGTACTTGTTGTGTCAGTCATTCTTTCAGGTAAAGTCTAATACTTATATATGACAGTTATATACTGTTATATTCTTTTGTGTACCTTTCTTTGGATATGGAGAGTAGATATATTGAAATTCGTCCTGTGAAGTCATTTAGTTTTTCTGTTCTTTTTTAGTTACCTGGAGATATCTTGTAATTCATATATGAAGTCACCCTTAATTTTTATTATTATTATTATTATTATTATTATTATTATTATTATTATTATTATTATAACTAAGAGTGTAAATGCATTTTCAAAAAGTCAAATTTACCGTTAACTATTTTGCTTCCCTTCCCCTGGCAGGAATCTTCCACTGGGATAACCACAACATCCAGATAGTCTTGCGGTTATTTAGAGCACCGTTGATGATCATCTTGTTCCTCTTCCTTATTGGTATTAACATTTATGGATGGCGGTCGTCGGGTGTCAATCACGTCCTCATTTTCGAGATTGATCCAAGGAACCATTTAACAGAACAGCACCTTATGGAGATTGCTGCAATTTTTGGTAAGTTTTGTTTATTTTATATGTGATTTCTTTTTTCATTAAGGTATGTTTTTCAGTGAAAGGATTATTAATTTAAAATAATAATAATAAAAAAAAAAAAAGTTATACATGATATATATATAAACTTAATGGAAATAGTTATAGATTTGCTTAAAAACTGTAATATTATTCTTGCAGTCATCATGTTATGCTGTATACCCTGTAGTAAATCATTAATCTTGTGATCTGCAGGTGTCATCTGGGCTTTAAGTGTATTGGGTTTCCTATATGCCCATGCCTTGTCCATTCCTCCATACACGGTTCCATTAGCGCTGCTGTGTTTTATGGTGCTCTTCCTTCTCAATCCTTCACGCACTTTCCATCATGAAGCACGCTTTTGGCTCCTCAAGAAGCTGGTAAGTTTGTCAGATATAGATCTCCCCAATATTTCTTACATTGTCAACATTCATTGCAGAGCATAGATTAAAGAAATTATTCAGTTTTACCTTTATTGTCTTACTTGGCATTATTCAACTACTGATTGAAAAGTACTCCATTGGATACATGTGACTTTTTAGTTTATCTAAAAATAGGTTCTGGTATCACAGGCTTTCAAAATTTAAATATTTCTCTTCACTTTTACAGGGCCGTGTTGTTTGTGCACCATTTGTCTTTGTGCAGTTTGCTGATTTCTGGCTAGGAGATCAGTTGAATACCCTTGTTCAAGTTCTCAAAGATTTTGAGTATAGCCTCTGTTTTTATATGCAGGGAATTGATTGGTCTGACACAAATACACGTATGTAACTTTTATATTTTTACCAATCTGGATACTAATAATATTTCACTACTGGAATAGAGATAAAAGAGCAGTGAAAATATATAAATTACATTATTAAAATGTCTTGTATACTTTTGTATTTATATTTCCTTGTCTTTGCTTTTTCAGCTGTAGATGATACTGTGTGTATAGACAAGACAACAGTGGTGCGTAGCATTGTGGCATGCCTGCCTGCATGGTGGCGTTTTGCCCAATGTCTCCGTCGTTACCGCGACACCCGAGAAATGTTCCCTCATCTAGTCAATGCTTTCAAGTATTCAACAACTTTCTTTGTAGTAACATTTTCATCCCTGACTCTTCTATATAGAGGTTGGTATAATGATTGATATCAAGCTTCCTTGTTATAAGATTTGAAAATGCAATTAACACTTATTGCACCTTTTCATGTGTATATATATATAAGTAAACCATTGTGTATGGAAGATTAATGATTCCAAAAATATGCATAATACATATCAGACACAATCTGTAACAAAATTTTACTGTTATTATAAGAAAATATAGGTATTGATAATGATGCATCAGTTAAATTTTTCTTTATGATCCCTGCAGATCAGTATGAGGATAGCATTAACAACCCATTCTTCTACATGTTAGTTGGGTCAATGGTGTTTAGCTCATGTTTCGTCTTCTGGTGGGACATGGTAATGGATTGGGGTCTGTTCGACAAGAGTGCTGGAGAGTACAAATTCCTCCGTGAGGAACTAGTGTATTCCTCACCAGTAAGTTTACATTTTGCTGAGTTTTAAGAGTTTGAAATTTCTTATCCACATTAAATATTTGTAGATTATATATGGTAGAGACAGGTTCATGTCTATAATTGAGCACATTTAAAGTATATGAATATTATGTCATGTAATATTATGATATAGTGATTTTTCATCTTTGTTTTATTATATTTCGACAAGGGATTGAGCTTAGAAGAATATCTATCCATAATCTTCTCCTTTTCACAGTATTATTATTACTTTGGCATCGTAGAAGATTTCATCTTAAGGTTTAGTTGGACATTTTCACTGACCTTAACAGAGCTGAAAATTGCCAATGGTGAAATTATTGTCTCCATTCTGGCACCTCTTGAAGTGTTCAGGTGAGGACTCATGAATAGGGGATTATTTTTTCATACTGTTGTTCAAAAGAACTCTGAAGATGAGTGATTGCACAGAGTGTAAGATGTGCAATGTTGTAATATAAATGAGTGTAACTCTCATAGCTTCTATTATGGTATTAACAAGCTGCTGAGGAAAGTTTAGCATAGGATATTTAAATAAAACCAGCTAGTTAAGAAATATGTTGTAGTTATATATAGGAAGAGCAGGGACTTTAGGCACTTCCTGTTGAAGCTTGTAAACATGTATGCTAACTTAATTTTAAATGACATTCAAGAGGACTGTAAAAGGTTGTTTACCCTGTCCTTTCTTATGTTTAATACGTCTTTACATTTCCTTTAGTCCACAAACACTTTTGTATACAGACAATGCAAGATTTTCAAGATATTCTCTCCTTCTGTTAACCCACTCCACCTCATATGCTACCTGAAGCTTAGGGAGGAGAAAAGTAGTATGATTACATATATATATATTTTTGCCTAACTATAACTTATAAGTTGTAAAATCCAATTGCAGATGAAAATCTGATTTATAAACTTGCTTGTTGACAGGAGGTTCATCTGGAACTTTTTCCGTCTTGAGAACGAGCACATCAACAACTGTGGTAAATTCCGAGCTGTTCGAGACATTTCTGTAATACCCATGGATGCATCAGATCAGGCACAAGTAAGTTGGGAAGAACTGTATGAAGCAAGGAATATGAAATTAGTTTGATTTGCCAGGTTTTAAAATCATAGATAAAATTATCATAATGAAGACATGGAACTTTGTTAAGAGGCCGTAGTGTAAACATATCATTTATTTTGGACAGATTGTTAAGATGATGGACGAAGCAGAAGGAGTTGTCAACCGAAAGAAAAAGAAGGCTGGCAGTAAACCACGTAAGGCAAATGATACTCGGCCTTTGCTTAGTGAAGGAAGTGGTGGTGCTGGTGAGAGTGTTGACGAAGAGGCAAATTACCTTACCGTCACCTCTGTAGAGCTTCGCAACTGGTTCCGGGGCATAACAGGACTTCGCAACACACATACCACTAACTCTTAAATAAGCAGAACTTGATTCTGGTGAAGGGAATAAAATTGATAACAGCATGAACACTATATGTGTACTGGGATGTAGTATTTTAGGATCTGTTGGAATTATGGTAATACTAACTCTACTACTTCTACAAGGATTTATTGGGACAAGTGTGTATTGAAGTGTATTAGTAATATACCAGTCTTATGAGTACTCATTTCTGGTCACATTATCACAATTTTTTTTATCTTATTTTTTCTCCTTTTTATAACACTTGAGTTATGCTAAACCCACTTGAAGAATTGTGTTCTTGAAGTCATTGCAAATCCTCACAAATGGAGAAGATTCTTCATGAATTACTGTGTATGAAGGCTTATTACTGTTTTTTTTTATCCTCAGTACTGTGAACAGTTGGTTATTGCATGTTATTGTTTCAGTGGTGTTGTAATTCTGTAGACTAGAATTTGCATTATATATATAAACCTTCATGGTTTGGACCTGATTTTATGTCTTTTTTTAATAGAAGAAGAAATACATTGATAAAGATAACATTGTGAAAGGCAGTGTAACTAAATGTAGTAGAACTTTAGGCAGACAACATATATGAGGGCAATGTGCAATGTGATCATTCATTCATAATAGTTGTATGTGGACAAGTGCAAGCGTTTTGAGAAAAAAGTGCAATTATAGTGTTTCATCAAGACAGAAAAAATATGTTTTATTATAGATTTTAAAGTAAATTAAACATTAGAAAATTTGGGGATATTGGGGATATATATTTATATATAATGTATATAATAAATTAATATTTTATCTAGTGCAAGAAATTATATGCATTTGATTTTGTAGGCTAGGCTGGGAATAAATTGGATAGTTTTTTCTCATTATATATCATATTTTTCCATTAACAAAGTTTGTGTAATATTTATTTGCTTTTCCATGGCAAACTATTAATGAATTTCAAATTTTGATTTTAATTAGATGTCATACAGACTGAAATATAATGTTCTTTTGAATGTGTGACAACTTTTTGTGACTTGTGTTTTAATTCTTAGATAAATTATGTTGAAAAGTTTGTATTTTTTTCTGATTCATTAGTCACATTTCATTTCAATGATTAGATTGTTCATATTTTTCTTTATGTTATAATAAGTGATCAACAAATTTTTAAATCCTGAAATTAATTTTTTGTCAAAAATTTTGAATTACAAGTTTAAAGACTTTTCCAATTATAAATCCTTTTCACATTTGTATTAACCTTTTGACAGTATGGTTTTGTTTTATTTTTTTTTACAGATAGATGTTCCACAAGCTTAGTCTCCAAGGAGTCAATTAATAAGCTTGCTTGACCTTATCTTGATTTTTTTTTTTTTTTTTTTTTTTTTTTTTACTATTGTTATTGTTATTAGCATTATATTGATAATGATAATGATGATAGTAATAACAATGGTAGTAATGATAGCAATGGTAATGAAGCATTTTTCCACCTAAAATCCAAGGGGTGGGGTAGGAAATTGAGATCAGGTAGTCCTGCTAATTGGATCCCTGTTGACTAAGGACTTTTGGAACCATCTATGAATAAAGATAAAATAAAAAGTATAACAAAGCCATAGTGGATAGTGTATGTCCCAGGCCTCAGTAGGTTAATCTGTATATTTTCAAGCCAAAGGTACTCTTTGTGTGCAATACTCGAAAGATCAATTTTTCTGAAATTTCCTTTGCCCTTTGCAACTTTTGAAATGTATGCCAAAGAAACAAATGACTGTCGTCCTGTTTGAGAGTCAGTGCATTGAAGCCATATTAGTGGGATGTGTTTGATGATTATTTTTGAGCCTACAGCCATGTTTTGATTGGCTTCCTCACTTAGCATTCCATTGGTATACCTTCCTGAATTTTTGTGTAATTGTCCATATGAATTACCAGGAATTATACATGTTATTACAGTATAGAGGTCACAAATAGCAACATAACCATACTTTGCCTAAGGTTACTGAGCCACAGGGTTTTAAATATCACTTGACCTCCAGCCTGATCTAGAGGATATTTAAGAGTTTTAGCAGAGACTGAAAACAGAAGATTTGTGGAACTTTTTAACTGAAATGGGCTTTTTGAATGTGGAGTCGTGAATAGAGTAGAAAGAAGTGAAGATTTGTCAGCTTTCTAGTGACAGACAGAACAAATATTTACTGAAATGTACTGGTCTGTAACTGCTATTTATGCTGGTACTTGAAATTTATTATTGTAACATTTTCTGGTATTTTAGATCTACCAGAAGTAAGATTATGAAGAACAAGACAGAAACAAGATTTAGGATATTTTTCATTTTATATAAAATACTGGAAAATACGGTGTTTTTCTGTAGTTTCCTCTACATTTTGTTATACATATAACAGAATTATCTTTTGTGTAACTCGTTTTAAAAGTAAAGTTAATTTATAAATGAGGAGGTTCCATGTGTCCTCTTTATTTCCTAGTTTTTGTCATTAAGGTAGAGTTGGTATCAGTGATGTCTGTATTACATCATCATCATTATTATCATATTCATCATCATTTCCATATTCATTATGATTACTATTATTATTATTGCAATGGTTTTTTTTATTATCATTAGTAATATTCCTGTTGCCACTTTTATTATTATTATGGGTTGAAGAAAAACACTTGGAAAACAAGAGCATTACTGTTCAGAGCTAAGAATATTTGTTGTTAGTGTTTCTAAGCGCAAAACCTTCCTTCTTTTCCAAGGGTTGCACTTGAGTGGAAGATATTTTCTTTAATATATTCGTAGTCCAAATGTGGGTATCTTTAAAAGTATTGCTGATGGTACTGTTAGTTTTGGAGATGTTTTCCTTGTAGTAGCAATTAGTAGTAGTTTTTGGTATGTAGATTTAAAGTTTTTAGTAATAGTGTTGTCAGTGTAGTTTACTTACTAGTTTGTCTCTGGTGACAGCACCAGGAGTGGCTTGAGTATCATAGTTATATTCTCTATGTACAGTGTGTTGTAGCATATTTTAGTTGATAGTTGGCCTCATGACAGCAATTAGATGGGCGTGAATATCATTGCTGTACTTTCCATCTATAATTGTTTTAGATTAACTGTTCTAAATGACTGCATATTATCAGTTAAAATACTTCATCTAGTTGCAAACAAATATTGTACCTGAGTGGCTTCAGCAAGAAAAAAATATTGTACAATGACATTATAATAAGTATTACAAATCTGATAGTATCACCCTTTATCTTTTGAATCAGAATGTTTACACCAAACTTTAACTGAAAATAACTTTGAAAATAGCTAAATGTCATATTTTATATCTTGTGGCAGCATTCAATTACCCAGCTCATTTCAGAAAAAAATAATGTGTGACAGTACTGCTACTGCCATTGGTAGTTCTTATAATAAATAGTACAACTGTTGCTGGTATAATTTTTGACCAGCATGTCCTCTGGTGCTGGCCAACCTTTAAGTCTTGCCATTCAATTCAGTATAACACTTATATTGGTTTATACACATCTTCAGAACTACATTTATATTAATTGGCATGTAGTAATGTAACAAATATCAAACTGTCACTAACAACCTAAGCTAACCTTGCAGGCTATAGTCCTTCTATTCTAGAATAGTGGTTGTTTTAGTGCAATATAATTTATTAGTCACTATTATAATAAATATAGATGCACAGTGCGGTAAACAAAGCTAACAGATTGTCACACCAAAATATTCTTATATCATAAACCATTACTATTAACATGTTTGTTGCAAGTATTGATATCATCATCATTACTTTTATCATTATTGTTCATATTATATTATTTTTATTTTTATGTCTATGACAATATTTTATTTTTATTTTTTATATTTTTTTCTTCTATTTTGCTATTTATTATGTGTTGCATAAAGATATTTTATATACAGTTATCATCATCACCACCATCACTTGTTTTGTCATCATCATGATCATCATCACCATTACCATCATCATTATCATCGTCGCTGCCCTCGTCTTGTTCCTCCTTCTTCTTTTCCTTCTATTTCTCCTTCTTCTTCTTCTTCTTTTCCTCTTTCTTCTTCTCCTTCTTCTTCTTCTTTTTCTTCTTCTTCTTCTTTTCCTCCTTCTTCCTCTTTTCCTCCTTCTCCTTCCTCTTCTTCTTCTTCTTCTTTTTCTTTTCTTTTTCCTTTTCTTCTTATCCTTCTTCTTCTTCTTCTTTTCCTTCTCCTTCTTCTTCTCCTCCTCCTCCTTCTTCTTCTTCTTCTTCTTCTTCTTCTTCTTCTTCTTCTTCTTCTTCTTCTTCTTCTTCTTCTTCTTCTTCTTCTTCTTCTTCTTCTTCTTCTTCTTCTTCTTCTTCTTCTTCTTCTTCTTCTTCTTCTTCTTCTTCTTCTTCTTCTTCTTCTTCTTCTTCTTCTTCTTCTTCTTCTTCTTCTTCTTCTTCTTCTTCTTCTTCTTCTTCTTCTTCTTCTTCTTCTTCTTCTTCTTCTTCTTCTTCTTCTTCTTCTTCTTCTTCTTCTTCTTCTTCTTCTTCTTCTTCTTCTTCTTCTTCTTCTTCTTCTTCTTCTTCTTCTTCTTCTTCTTCTTCTTCTTCTTCTTCTTCTTCTTCTTCTTCTTCTTCTTCTTCTTCTTCTTCTTCTTCTTCTTCTTCTTCTTCTTCTTCTTCTTCTTCTTCTTCTTCTTCTTCTTCTTCTTCTTCTTCTTCTTCTTCTTCTTCTTCTTCTTCTTCTTCTTCTTCTTCTTCTTCTTCTTCTTCTTCTTCTTCTTCTTCTTCTTCTTCTTCTTCTTCTTCTTCTTCTTCTTCTTCTTCTTCTTCTTCTTCTTCTTCTTCTTCTTCTTCTTCTTCTTCTTCTTCTTCTTCTTCTTCTTCTTCTTCTTCTTCTTCTTCTTCTTCTTCTTCTTCTTCTTCTTCTTCTTCTTCTTCTTCTTCTTCTTCTTCTTCTTCTTCTTCTTCTTCTTCTTCTTCTTCTTCTTCTTCTTCTTCTTCTTCTTCTTCTTCTTCTTCCTCCTCCTCCTCCTCCTCCTCCTCCTCCTCCTCCTCCTCCTCCTCCTCCACTTCCGCTTCCTCCTAATTATCATCATCATCATCATCATCATCATCATCATCGTCTACCATGATGATGTACTTGAAATGTAGTAACGTAACTGCCAAATAGAAAATACATAAATAGTTGTATAGATGTAGTAATCCTAATTGTTTTTTGACAATTGTTGTTATGATTATAAGCTTTCATATTGGTGAAGGAAGGTAAGAAAGAAATGCATGCACACATACACGCACTTACACCGGACACGTAAACAAGCAATCGCATATCTTTATATGTGGTTGTGCACATGGTCACTTCAAATGTTTGTAGAATGACCTGGAACATAATTTATTACTAGTAATACTGCTGCTGCTGCTGTTGCTACTGCTGCTGCTACTGCTGCTACTACTACTACTACTACTACTACTACTACTACTACTACTACTACTACTAATAATAATAATAATAATAATAATAATGTTAATGTTAACATGTTGCCGACAGGGGATAGATTTGCTTACCCAGGCTCCAGGATGGGTTTTATTTCTGAGCGAGGCAGCTTCAGCAACATGCCTTGATTTTTCACACTCCCTTTTAGTCATTCATTGTAGAGCTAGAGCCATTTTTGTGTTTTTTTTTTTTTGTGTGTTTTATTGTTTTTAGAGACTTATATCTGTCATATTACAGGCTCGATCAATTCTGCAGTTAACTAAAATCGTAGTTCAGGGTCCATATCAACTCATTTTTCTCTTTATACTCAGTGTGATAGAAGTATTGCTGTTTTAGGGGAGGGCAAAAAGCAACTTTTTTCGTATTTGTGTGCTGTCACGAATGAACACGAAACTTATAATCATCCAAAATAAATATAACATGAA
>BOPN01000229.1:195000-197500 GCA_017312705.2 Penaeus japonicus
CTAACTCTACATTTTTTTGTTTCATGATTTTATCTTTCAATCCGTCCATGTGCCTGCGTACTATGTGAATTAAGGTCACAAGATGGAACTTGGTATGGAGTTCATCACATCTAAGGTGTTGAGAAATATTTTATTATTTTCCTAAATTATATGTCTCTGCATTTGTATGTTCACGTGTGTATATATATATATATATATATATATATATATATATATATATATATATATATATATATATATATTATATATGTATATATATACATATATATGTTTTTATTTAATTTACATACATATATATTCTATATAAATTTGTTTAAATTTTATAACGTGAAAGTAATTTATCGGACATTTATATTTCTCGCATATCTCTGTGCAGACACTGTATAGCTTTGTTGTACAATGGTGATTTATTAGTAAAATTAGACCTATTATTTGTCTTTTATTCCTGATCAACAAATATATACCTATAAATACTAGAACCAACAATAACAATAATCCTAATGATTCCTGTAATAATATAATTATTACCAATGATATAGTCGATGATGATAATAATCATGATTATAAAATAACCGTGATAACGGTGACAATAATTATAGTCATAAGAATTAATGACGTTAATGATGATAACGACAATAACAATGAAGATCGTAATGGGAATGGTGATATAAACATATTTGAAAATTACCATGATATTTATAACAATATGAATAATGGTAACTGTTATTAATGATGATATCATAAATAGTGATTATGGTATGACAATAATGGCAAGGCAATGATAGTAGTAATAATATCAGTAATCACAAGAGAATAATACTAATAATGATAATAGTGATGATGATAATGATATTAATATCAACGATAATAACGATCATAATGATAATGATAACGATAATAATGACAATAAAAGTTATAATGATAATGATTGTAATAATGATGATAATAATGAGAATAAAAGCTATAATGATACTGATTGTAATAATAGTAAAGATGATAACTAAGATGATAGTGAAGATCGGACTGGTGATGATGATGATAATGATAATGATAATAGCAACAATAACAATTATAGTAAGAATGATACTGACATTGTCAATGATGATTATACTAATAATATTATCAATAAGGATGATAATACTAATAATGATAATATCAATAATGATAATAACACTAATAATGATAATATCAATAATAATACCAATACTGCAATATAGAAAATGTAATATAAGAATAACTTCCACAAGCCTAATATTTTCTGAAGAGTTTTCCTGGTATTGTAAAGTTGTAGGTCATCAGACTGGTTGCCTAAAGAAAAAAAAATACAACTTTCTCGACGGCCTTTTTTTTTTTTTTTTTTGCATGGTATATATTTCACTCGCCAGCTGTTGATTCCCATAATCGCCATATATTAAGATAGTAGCGCAGTTATTTCTCTTGTAACACTTAGTGGATAAAAGGGTCTCGATGGCGTAACGGGCGAGAGCTGACGAAGATATGTTAGAGAATATGAACACACACACGCACACACACACATCCACCAACACACACACATCCACACACACATACACCAACACACCTACATCCACACACACATACACCAACACACCCACATCCACGCACACATACACCAACACACACATACACCAATACACACACACACGCACATACACACACACACACACAAATGCACACACGCATGGAAACGAGTCCATGTATCTGTGACCATGCGAACCTCTTGCATGAAATCGAGATATATCATTTACTATTTTTTTTCACAACTTGAATTAGCGGCTCTGATTTTGGAAAGTCGATCACATTTTTCTCTCTTGCTTATCATTCTTATTTACGATTATCACCGAAAGAGTAAGTACGAATTATCAGATGAATCACGGTGAAAGGTAAAGAACTGAGGAAAACAGATGAATGATATTTGATAGGCGAGCGATTCCCCCATGTTAGTGTGGTTTCCAAGCTTACCATAGCCAAAGTTATGGGCCACGGACCCAAGTTTTTATGAAAGGTTTGTCTACTTAATAAGTCGTTTTTATCACCTTACAACAAACTCGTTCATCCTGTTCCATCTCTCAGTGGACAGACATGAGTAACTGAATATGCAATAAAATAAATGGCAATGGTAGATAAGAAACAAAAATAAAAACAGAAGACAGATGCGAGAAAGCATGCTTGTATCCTTATATAGTCGCGGATAGCTCATGATTTCAGGTCTAGATGTGCTACTTATTTTTCAGGTGTAACCAAAAGTCTTGGTTATACTAGATAAATCCTCTTCTCACGATGGGAATGTTTCATTAGCTTATATATTTGTTTTCTTTGCGTTAATCTGCATCTATATAAAAAGGATCGTCAATCCATTTGCTATTGGCATCAGGAAGAGAAATAATTCCCAAAATAAAAAATTGCCTGTTGTCATTTTAAACTTAATTTAGGACGGTTCCGCACCTACCTTTGCGAACCCCCGGTGTCTAGGATATGTCTA
>BOPN01000229.1:210000-212500 GCA_017312705.2 Penaeus japonicus
TATATATATATATACATATACATATATATTCATATTTATATATATGTATACACACACATATATATATATAGATAGATGGATAGATAGATATATGTACATGAATAAACAGGTAGCAATAAATGTGTGTGTGTGTCTTGTATGGATATATACTGTATATACATATAATACATAGATAGATTAATAGCAAGCGTGTGTTTATACAGGTAAACATTTCCAAGATTTAGGCCATTAACTGGAATCACCTGGACACGTCAGGGGTGCGTAAGGTTCCAATTAGGAGGGCAAAGCTACGGAAGCATATATACATATATATATATATATATATATATATATATATATATATATATATATATATATATATATATATATATATATATGTGTGTGTGTGTGTGTGTGTGAGAGAGAGATCCTGAGGGAGGCATATGAAGAGGAAGTGGGTTTAGGGCCGTAGCCTTCAGAAATATTTTGGTGACTACGTATAAATCAAAACGGAGGAAACATTCCTTTTCTATCAGTCGAAGATTATTGTTATTTGGATTTTTGATTCCACCTCTTTTCTCACTAACGCGGTGTGAGTTGCGGTGCTCTGCGGTGGGAGAACCGCATGACGCCGTGATACCATTGCAAGCACCGCAGACCGCCGCGGGTTGCTTGCGATAAGTTTTAGCGGTCGTCTGCAATGGAGCTCATCCGTGTTAGCACCGCGAGCAACCGCATTAGTGCCATACTCACACTGTACTCACCGTGTTGGTGACGTACTGGTTCCGCAAAGGTCCGCAGTTTACCGCAAACAGCTTCGGTCTGCGCGGTGCCAACACGGTGATTACGGGGAATACGATTACAAAAACCTTAGGTTGATGGTCAAAACCGCAAGAACACCGCGAAACTTCACACCACGGTGCACCGTGGTGAACCGTGTTACATACAACCGCGTTAGTGAGAAAGGGGTAAGAGACAGGAGAACGCCCCCTCTTTTTCCAAATTTGGTCAGAGAGAAACTCGTCCACGTGTGTGCCGTGAGTGGTTACGCGTGTTGCTGGGAGAGAGGAGTCACTGGGGTTGAATGTAATTGCACGCTACACCCAACAACTAACAACATACCCATCTGGTCCTCTATTTCGTTTGCACGGGCGGGCCTAAGAATGGCCAAGTCATTTAAGCGGTCGACTTCAACAAGAGTCAAGTAGGCATTATCCCATCAGCATCGGACAAGTATTGAGTGGTGGTTGCGTGTGTTGTAATTAAGATCCAACATACAACTTCCGCCAAACGACCTCGTAGTTGGGCAGAGAGATGTAATAAAAAAAAAAAAAAAAAAAATTACATTGATTGTCACGATTTCGGCATTTTCCTTTTGTGTTTGCAATCCAAAATTGTGCAAAAGGAATACAAAAACATTATCTTTTAAACATTTGTAGGCTGAACGATAATCGCATGTGGAACCATGTGCCAACCCTAGATTAAACATACATGAATGAGCATAATGTAGCTACCGTATCATCCGATCAACGTAATATAGAGTAATTAGAGTAATGTGAAATAAAGTGTGTCACTGGTTCGAAGCAGAGGTCGGCAACCCTTGGCACGAGGTACCCGACTTTGGTATTTCTGAATGATCGAAACCTCAACGTTATCATACATCTATAATACATTGTGTGTTTTGGGGAAACCTTACTATATTTAGGTGCGTAGTTTTCTGATTGAAAATCACCCCATCTCTTGATTGATATTGATATTACTCACCACTATGTTTAGCATTACAGATCGCTTGGCATGAATACCGTTGAATAACATTTTCTTCGTTTCACTGCCACCGATAAGTGTCCGGTTAAAATTCGATTCAAGTACCATTCTTATATTTATAAGGGGAGTCTTGGAGGCGCAAACCTTGTAGCTTGACAGATATATCGCCTAGGTTAGGTAGGATCTAGGGTGTCATGATAAACATAAACGGGGAGAGGCGCCCTTTGTTTTGGTAAACATATTCCCTTGGTTAGGTATGAATCTAATTATCTCTGCCATCTTTTTATTTTTTGCGCACCTGGCTGGAACGCTCACCCCACGCCGTAAGACCGATACGACTACCGTTGCTTAACAACAGAAAGGCTTGTTCCCTATGACCACGGCCAGTCGGCCACGTCCAGATTCCCCCGAGGGCTTCTCCCTTCCTACACGAAACGGCTGCGCCTCCCCATACCCACGACTTCGCCGACGATGTTGCGGATGTGGCCACACCGTGTTTATAAGTATGATTATATGTATATATTCATACATACATATATATATATATGTATATATATATATATATATATATATATATATATATATATATATATATATATATATATGTATATATACATGTATGTGTGTGTGTGTGCGTGCGTACGTACGTTCGTGGGTGTATGTGTTCGTGTGTGTATGTGTGTGTACATATAAACATACACATATATTTAAGAAACAAAATAAGAGTAAAGATAAAGGGAAGCCTCAGTATTGAAGC
>BOPN01000229.1:230000-235000 GCA_017312705.2 Penaeus japonicus
TTATATATCTTATAAAAAAAGATACAATAGAATATTCTTCTCAATAAAAAAAATTACAATAGAATATTCTTCTCAGTTATATATGCAACTAAATTGCACATTGATATGGTGTTTTTGATAAATATTAGAATATCAAATTAACACTCAATAGAATGAGCCTGACACATCCAGACTGAACCATCCAAAATCTATGCAAGAGTTGCAGACACAAATGCATTTGGGGCAAAGCAACAGACAACCTCCCTGTCCTATACAACCACTCGCAACAGGCCTCATCATCCATATCCTATATAAATGTGTCTTTACATTTATGAAACCAAATTAAATATTCCTTTTTGGAAAATTGCTACTGATATCTATTCAATGCATAATATAAATTATTCCTTGCATTTATGAAACCAAGCAAAACGCTCTATTTATGGTCATTACTGATAACATTTCTGGAGTATTTTTCTTTCAAATGAGAATGAATATTAAAATGCCATACATGATATTTGCACAGGTAACTTTCAATGTAACTAGGAAATGGCATCCATATCAGCCAACAAGGAATATTAATATCATGACAATTTAACAGGCTCTCCTGCTTCCCGCTGCCACAGTGGGAATATTCTGATGACGTGATATCTCATCATCCATTGTGAATGGGTTAAAGTGACTTTATTGAGCTGCACACTCTTGTTTCTGGAAAATTAGATTCAAAAACTAAAGTTCTAAGGAGGAAACAAATTACTTATGTGACATACAACACTGTTACAAAGATGATGATAATCATAATGTTAACCTTCTGACTCTATTTCTCCTGAAACAGGCTCATAATGAACCCAGAGGTTCGTCCCAATAGGATTGTCACTCGTTTGATAAAGCCAAGTTGTACCATCTAGGAATAAGGGGAGCCAGACCTAGAGAATTACCCAAACCCTGCTTGTTTATTCCACATATAATGAAGGTCTTTAGTTCATGGCCATCTTGATAATTTGTTGGTTGAAATTGTGCAGTTTTAATATTGGAAGAAAGAAGAAAAAAATCCAGTTTAGATACATGTCTCAGGGATTTGTCAGAAACATTTGTTTTATTTATGTTGTATAAATTGAAGAATATTCACTCTTTTGGTTGGATTACACACTATATGTGGCATTATTCTTGTGAATATGACTTTTTGCCAATAGTGTCAGGAAGTAAGCATGAATCTGGTGATATGGCTTTATATTTTGAATCTGCCACCTTCCTCACTCAATATTCATCCAGCTCATTTTTTTCTTGACAGTAAATAACCCTGCAGTGTTGTATTTCCTGATACTGTTAATGAATATGGCCTCTTGTTGGTTTTGCAGTTGTTACCAGCTATCATTTGTGTTGGTATGGGGAATACAAGTACCTACTGTTTTAAAACTTCACAGCTTTTTTTTTGCATTTCTTGTTTTATGCCAAAAGAACCTTTATATTTTAAGGGACTTATATAGATAGATGTACAGACAATAATAGATTTATGTATACATATATATGTAAACTTATACAGTATATAAATATATATATATATATATATATATATATATATATATATATATATATATATTGCATTGTATTGTGATTTTGTAAGAGAGAGAGAGAGAGGAGAGAGTATGTGCGTGCGTGCGTGCGTGCGTGTGTGTTTGTGTGTGTGCGTGCGTGCGTGTGTTTACTGCACATGTTTGCATGATGATTGCTCGCTTGTTTGCCTGCTTGCTTGCTTGCTTGTGAGTGTGAGAAAGAGATAGAAATAGATATATATAGATACATGGATAGATGACTGATATTTGGTTGTTTATATATACCCTTGGTATTCAAAACAAAGGGAGGATGATTGCCGATAAGGGAGATAATTTTATCAGCAAGGTATTTGTTTACTGAGAGATTAAAGACAAGGATTAAGATTAGATAAGAATTGACAGTTTTTGTTGTAGTTGGAACTTGTATAGATTAGTTTGAACTTTACATAAGATCCTGAGAGTCCTCATATAGTGAAGATTAGAAGACGTAATAAAGTTGTTTTTGAAAAGAGCAGAAAGGCATCACAAAAAATGAGGTATTTTTATCATGGTGCATTTCAAACTGGTTTATGTTCAAGTTTCACATATTCACATTGATTAATATTTATGAAAAACCTCAGGGTAAGTCAAGAACACTGTCTGTATGAAAAGAAAGAAAGAAAGAAAAAGTTTTAATCATGTATGCCATTATTTATTTGTTTATTATTATTATTTTAAAGCAAAAGTTTCATGTGTTTCTGCCTGCTAAGGATTGATATATCTTCTTTTGAACTTTTTTCCAATTGTTTTTGCAAATGATTTTAAGCCATTGATCAAGTGATAATATATGTTGTATATAGGGTATATAAATATTGAATGTGTCGCCCCAAAATTTATTTTAACGCATTTGGCCGTTTGTCTTATCTTGAGCTGTTTTGAGTTGAGCTTTTATGTTTTTATTTAGTAATGATTTGATGTTCTGTATTACTTTTTTATAAGAAAAAAAATCCATGATTTACATATTTATATTTTCATACATGTTAACCCTCTTTGGACGGGTGGTACACTACTGTACCGCATTCTAGGCCCGTTCGCTGGGGACGCGATACGGTGATTTAGGCCTATGCGTTCGAGAGACCCGGCATTGTGACATGCAAGGCTGGAATGCCCTCGGAATGAATGGGTTAAGATATATGTATCTATCTATCTATCTATCAATTGATATATATATATATATATATATATATATAAATTTAATAATGACATGTATATCACACACACACACACACACACACACACACACACACACACACACACACACACACACACACACACACACACACACACACACACACACACACACACACACACACACACACACACACACACACACACACACACACACACACACACACACACACACACACACACACACACACACACACACACACACACACACACACACACACACACACACACACACACACACACACACACACAGACACACACACAGACACACACACACACACACACACACACACACACACACACACACACACACACACACACACACACACACACACACACACACACACACACACACACACCACACACACACATATTTATATTTATAATTATAAATATATTTATATCTATATCTATATATATCTATATCTATATATCTATATATATCTATATATATCTATATATCTATCTATATATATATATATATATATATATATATATATATATATATATATTTATCTTTATAGATATATATATATATATAAATAATGTATATATAATATAATATACAACTCATAATTATATTTGGGCGTGCGTGTGTATGTCTGTCTGTCTGTTTGTCTGTCCATCCAGCTATCAGTTATTTGCTCAATTTTAGGGAAGGTAAACCAGAAACTAATGATTTATTATTAAGAGATATTAGTAATTTTGATACATTTGCTAATTATGAAATACTGATTTTCCAGACTCAAAAATGAAATGGTAATTAGAATGAACAGCCACAGTAAGGAGGAGGGAAGAGGAGGGAGTAGTGGAGAGGACGACAACATTTGCAGAGATTTCCTGCGTAATGTTTGCCGCCGAGGTAAGCGCTGCAAATTCAAGCATCCAGAAGAGACTGACCCTGGTCCGCCAAACAAGCCTGTCAAGATCGACCTGACCTTCTGCCACGATTATCAGAATGGTCACTGCTCAAGGGCAATGTGCAGGTGAGGATCTCCTGGCAAACTAAATAGTACTTGATAATATGAAAATTAGGTTTTGTCTGTTGCTTTTTCTCTTTCTCTTAACCCATTGTGTAAGGGTGTTCATGACATACATGATGCAGGAGCTCTGCCCTGATGACGGGTGTCATGATGTACATTACGTTTGGGGATTTTGGAGTTCTGTGTTATTCTAATGTGCTATGTGAAATGAGTGAATGATGATGACAGTTGCAGTCATAGTTATTATGATTGCCATAATATTAAGCAAAATGGGTTTTACCTAACATCCAAAACATAGATGACACCACTTTCTTCTAGCACCAGCAGGAGAGAGAGCCTTGAATGGCACCCATCCACAGTCTCTAGCAAGCACTATCTTTATAGAGTGACGGCACACAGCAGGTTGCCGACCTCTTGCTCTAAAGATGAAGGATGTACAGGCAGAAGGGGGGGTTAGGGGAAGGTGACTCAAACCATGCCCAATGTCTACAATTTGCCCCTGTGCCAGTAGGGGTGCCTTTTACTATGGCACTCAAAGTCACAAACAGTTTCTTTTCTCTGTCCCTACCTCTTCATATTATTTTCATTGTGGATGGTTATATGTTTAGTATTCATTCATTACAGTACATAGATATGAAAAAATAGAGTTGCTTTTTGTCCTCCCATAAAACAGCAATACTTCTATTACACTGAGAATAAAGAAAATAATTATCTGTTATGGGCCTAAATTACAATTTTAGGCAACTGCAGCATTGATAGAACCTGTGATATGATAGATACAAATCTCTAAATATAGTAAAACATACAAAAATAAAAACACAAAAATGGCTCTAATTTTACAATGAATGACTAAAAGTGGGTGGGAAAGGTCAAGTTATATTGTGTGAAGTTACCACACTCTGAAATAGAACCCATCCTGGGAACTGGGCGAGTGAATCTATCCCCCTTCCGCAATGGGTTGATTGTGTTTTATGATGTTTTATTGGCATTGTCTTAAAATGCTGAATGATTTGTATATTATTTTCTCATTTCAACCAGGTTTATACACTGCACGTGTGAAGATGAAGACTACTATCTAAGGACGGGTGACATTGCGCCACATATACTGGATCAAGCAATCAGAAAGGGTCAGCTTGGAGATGTTACTCTCAATGGTGACGTTCCAATTTGTAAAGTAAGTTGGAGTTATAATTTTCTCCTATACATTTTATAGTGAAGGCAGCTCAAAAGTCGGTTTTGGTTTTGGATTATGTGGATATCC
>BOPN01000229.1:252500-255000 GCA_017312705.2 Penaeus japonicus
TAGCAATGACAATGATAATAATAGTAATAAAAATACTAATACTAATAAAATGATAAAGATAATGAAAATGAAATAATCATTACTGTTGTCGCAATTACCATCATTACTATCATCATCATTATTATTATTATTGCTGTGGCTACCTTTATCATTTATATTTTCGTTATCATCCCTACTGATGATAGTGATAACCATAATAAATATTGTTATTATTAATAATATCAATGATGATGATAGGTATAATGACAATGATACCTATGATAATGTTAATAGTGACAATGATGCTAGCGGAAGTTCTAGTAATAAAAACTATAATAGGAGTGATGGTAATAATTATTCGCTATATTTTCATTACAATTGTCATAATCATCATTTCCTCATTGTGATTATCATTAAAATTAACAATATCAGCAACAGGATTTTTCTTTCTTTCTTGTTCACCAAAATTATTCTTTATGTCATTTCTAAATGCAACTTGTTCAGAACGTTACCTAAGACTGAGAAAACCGTCATATAAATTGCAGTCACAAAGAAAAGGTTAAACACAAGAAACAAAAGACAAACGTAGGAGTATGGTAACGCTAAAAAAAATCCGGAAGAGAGTATAGGATGTATGGGTGGCAGAGAAGGGTTAAAAAGGGTAGAAGGGGGCGGGGCATTCGGTTGGCGGGCAGGTATATATATAGACTCACCCTAGATGCACCTTCGCTCTAAAACTTCGCCTTTCATCGTGTTAAGCGCCCACAGTACAGAGTTCGTGTAAGTGTGTGTAAGTGTAAGTGTAAGTGTGTGTGTGTGTGTGTGTGTGTGTGTGTGTGTGTGTGTAAGTGTGTGTGTGTGTGTGTGTGTGTAAGTGTGTGTGTGTTTGTGTGTGTGTAAGTGTGTGTGTGTGTGTGTTTGTGTGTTTGTGTCTGTGTGTGTGTGTGAAAGAGGAGGAGAGAGTGAGAGAGGAAGGGGAGGGGGGGGGTTATATATATAACTGGAAGGACATTTACAAGAATATTACGACCAGGTAGTGAGAGGTTTAGCTTACTTAGTCCATGATGTAGATGATGCTTAGAAGAAAATTGATGCTATACATCTATAATCACTATTGCTATCCGTGTGAATCTTATTTTGGAAAATGAAAACCGGAGACATAACTACATGTAAAAGCAAAACCATTTATCACAAGTATTCAAGCTGTCAGTCGTTAATACTTTGATCCCTAATTCAGATCTACAATTGTTTCTCTTCCTTTCCCGCCCTTTAGAATCACCATGAAGCTGATACTGATGGTGCTGAGCTCCGCCCTCGCAGGACTAACTACAGCTGACACGCGGCCGGCAACACCTGACCAGCGGCACCTCTCCGTCGGACTTTCCTTTGGACTCGGAGGGCACGGCCACGGAGGCTTCTATCCCGGCTTTGGGGGCGGCTTCTACCCCGGCTTTGGAGGCGGCTTTCATCCCGGCTTTGGCAGTGGATTCAACCAGGGCTTTGGAGGTGGCTTCTACCCCGGAGGTTTTGGAGGACACTATCCTGGATCTTTTGGCAGTTTTGGAGGAGGTTTTGGTGGAGGCTTCGGGGGTGGACATGGAGGCTTCTTCGGTTGAAATCCCGAAGAAAATGGAAGCCACATCGCCACTGGCAGAGGAGAGTTCTAGAGTAAGGATGGAGAGCCAAGTCTTACCCGTGATCTGTGATCTGTGATTCCAAACCGAACAGGGGATTTGTGAGCAAATTTCGAAAACAAGAAAGAAAAAAAAGATCACGTAAAAACTTCAATGGAATGGTCGTCCCACTCATCTCCCATCGCATACTCTTCACACCTCTTGGACAGCTCCCCATCTCACAGCTTCCCGCCCGATTTCACCTCGGTACGGTATCCCATGCCGTGTTTCTAATGAATACACGCCTGAAATAACCCTCAAATCCAAGCTATGAAGCTGGAAGGTTAAAACAAAATATAGCAGGCAACAGGTGTGAGGACTATACTTCATCCATTGCTTTATGATTTCGGCTCCACCCTCCCTTCCCTCTCCTTCGTGCACGTCTAGTCACTGTCACGCTTAGTCCTCGTCGGGCTGAGCATTTTGATTTTATTTAGCGAGACATGAGAAAATCGAATAAAAGTTTTGAATGTCCATACTTGTTTCATATAAACCATTTGTCACTTATACGCTACACTCTATCCCTACCACATGGCGTGAAGCTGTTAAAAAATGAGTCACTCAAGACTATATCACATCAGTGGGAGATGAAGCTACACCTTGGTCATCCTGTCGACTCATCACACCCCAACAAATAGGTCATCCAAACAACACATCCCAATCCAGCGCCACTAAATGTCATCCGGTGCCCGATATTTTTCCACCCATGACAGCATGACAAGCTACTGGCAGATTCCTCTCGATGAAGTATTTAACAACAGCTACCACACAATGGGGACGTTATAATATCTTACGAAATCCCATGGGCTTCGGTTCACCAGGACCTGTGGTCGGTGCAGCCGAGCCAT
>BOPN01000229.1:267500-270000 GCA_017312705.2 Penaeus japonicus
ATCAGTCATCCTTTGACTGAGGATAATGGTGGGCATGCCTTGGGGCCAAGCGACTTGTGGGATGCCGAATCCATTGCCACATTTCGGAGAGGGTAGTTTGTGGCTAAAGCCCTTGTGCAGCCGAACCCTTTTAGCAGTTCAGTAGGCATACCTGACAATCTCCCTTGATCTTGTCACTATAATACCAGGAGTCTTTGTAGTTCCTGGTCCAGGGATAGTCAGTAAGATTACCCAATCTATGCCCCTAATAAGGCAGTCCTTGAGCACATTCACATTGTGAGTGTTGGGGCATTCACTGTTCCTGACTCATTCAGCCTGGCAGGCGAAATGGTCGCTCGGGACCGTCTGACCGACTGAATCTCTGATCCTATCCATCATGATTACTAAGGAGAGCGATCTCCAGGCTGGCACCAAGCACCTCAGCTATGTAGTGCCCAGCCACTCCACTCTCACCCTTGGAGTGAGAATGTGATGACCGACACTATAGTCCCTCCTGATAATTATGTGATTCTGCGCAGTGGAGGTACACCTCCCTGACATCTAAAACTCCACGGCCCGGCCTATTATACATATTGTACAACTTGAGGGGACCCTCAGCCAGCAGGATCTCAACATCCTTTCCACATGAAAGGAGATTCTCGGTCCTGGAGCAGGGGATAGCTGCCCTACAAGGTTGATCAAGCCCCTAGCTCCATTAGTGCCTGGTGACACGTTGACCGGTTCTCCCATGACAATCTCTCTGACCATGACATTGTCTGTACTCCTTGATTGTAAAATTGTGGAGAAAAAGCTATTGATATTCCACTGTGGATGCTTAGATGGGGAGCCATCATGCTAATCTGAAATAGTTACTTCAACCTCATACTGAAGGCAATTGCGCACCTGTGCGATACCTGTATATCTAATTTTATGATTATGCTTGTTAATTTCTAGTGTTGGTAACTGGTGGGAAACCTCAAGCCACTGACTCTCACGCTTCTTGTCACAGATTTATGGTTTTCAGTTGAAAGAATATAATATGTATACTTATATGTATACATATATACATATATATACATATATATACATATATATATATATATATATATACTGTTGCAGACCTATGAAACATCAAGTGCTCTCTGCACCTGGTAACAGTGCGTCATCTACAGTTGCCAAGAACCGCTAATGCAACTGGCAGTCGGTACATAATTCTTAGATGATCATTTGATAACAAGTGAGCATTATAAAAATCAACACAAGAAAGTGGCCAATATAATTCAGTATAAAAATTCATTATCTCGAAAATAAGTATTTGTGGGATACTTGCAGAATCTTCCGACCTTTAGACTTGTATTCCTGGCGCCAGCGGTGTAAAATTACCTGGCGAAATGTTCATAGTAAATATTTATTAAAATGAATTGCGTAGTTTCAATGTATGCCATGCTTTATGGATTATTGTATAATAAATATGATGCTAATCTTGGATGTGTGTAAATCGATGTCTCTAACATAACTCCACCGTTCATAGACTGACTACTAGCTCCCTTCTCTTCCCTCTCTCCTTTAATCTCATTCTTTTATATTTCTTAGACGAATTAAAATCATTCTAGTCGCTGCTGTTTTTTGATATTCTTATACTAATATCATAATTGTCAGTGTTATTACCTATAGTATAGTATAAATTCCGTATAACCATTACAATAATAAACAGCTAATTCTTGAAAATTCTTATATTTATTATACCTATTTGATAATATCAAAATATTCGTGGTAATGTTATTGCCTTTTATATTTTGATAAGTTGACTTTATTATCATATTCACTATACATAGTCATGGAGTCTCTTGATGCAGAAAAAACACGTATTTAATAACCTATACATACGTATTCTTTGTAAGACTAAAGGTGTATAGGTCATGGGATTCCATCTCGGCTCAGCCAGTCTGCACGTGTGCGTCAACTTGTCTATCTGTGAATCTTGTGTAAACTTATGAAGCCGATGAGGGATGCTCAAGAAAATGTGGGTGGCAGGCATGGAGGCGGTGGGTAGAAGCAGAACATTAAAGAGCCAGTCAGTCATCCTTTGACTGAGGATAATGGTGGGCATGCCTTGGGGCCAAGCGACTTGTGGGATGCCGAATCCATTGCCACATTTCGGAGAGGGTAGTTTGTGGCTAAAGCCCTTGTGCAGCCGAACCCTTTTAGCAGTTCAGTAGGCATACCTGACAATCTCCCTTGATCTTGTCACTATAATACCAGGAGTCTTTGTAGTTCCTGGTCCAGGGATAGTCAGTAAGATTACCCAATCTATGCCCGTAATAAGGCAGTCCTTGAGCACATTCACATTGTGAGTGTTGGGGCATTCACTGTTCCTGACTCATTCAGCCTGACAGGCGAAATGGTCGCTCGGGACCGTCTGACCGACTGACTCTCTGATCCTTTCCATCATGATTACTAAGGAGAGCGATCTCCAGGCTGGCACCAAGCACCTCAGCTATGTAGTGCCCAGCCACTCCAC
>BOPN01000229.1:275000-277500 GCA_017312705.2 Penaeus japonicus
TAAGTTTTTGACGGTTTACATACACACACACACACACACACACACACACACACACACATATATATATATATATATATATATATAATATATATATATATATATATATATACATATATATATATATATATATATATATATATATATATATATATATATATATATATATATATATATATATATATATATGTGTGTGTGTGTGTCTGTATATATGTATATATATATATATATATATATATATATATATATATATATATATATATATATATATATATATATAATATAATGTAATATATATATTTTTTTTTTCATTCCATATTTATTTTTCTTTCTTTCTTTTTTTTTCATAGAAAAGATCAAAATTCACAACACCAGCAAATGCAAATGAAATCTTCAAGTATATGGAAAATATCACATTAAAATGTGATAATCCTGTAAGTATTCGTGAAATTTCTTGAGACAATCTGAATCTTTCGCTTGCTTTCTTCTCTCTCTCTCTATCTCTCTCCCTCTCTCTCTTTCTTCCTCTCTCTCTCTCTCTCTATATATATATATATATATATATATATATATATATATATGTATGTATATATATATATATATATATATATATATATATATATATATATATATATATATCTCCCCCTCTCTTCCTCTCTCTCTTTCTCTCTCTCTCTCTTTCTCTTCTTTTCTATTTCTCTCTCTCTCTCTCTCTCTCTATCTTCTTCTCTCTCTCTCTCTCTCTCTCTCTCTCTCTCTCTCTCTATATATATATATATATATATATATATATATATATATATATAGAAAAATACCCCACTCAAAAATTAACCACACACCGAAATTCCATCTACATTCGCCTGAACTCAGAAGCAAAAAGAAAAAAAAATACATAGAGTCTAACCCAAAGGTAATGTGCGGCGGAACAAAAATGAGCACTACACCCTTTCTGAAGAACGAGAAGTGGGTGTGTATGGACCAGAGGTACAACATCAGGGCTGGGAACTGCACGATCTACTCTTTTGGAATCGCTGCGGACTGGACGTTTGATGACGATATGGATAAACGGTTTAATTGTAAGGTAGGTAGATATATTGGCCGGTGTATTTCCTTTTTTTTTTCTTTTTTTTTCTTTTTTTTTTGATTGTATATGCTACGGTTTCGTGTTGTTGAGAAGATAGGTATATGTATATGTACTGAGTTATATTTCGTTTACACGTGCACGCGCACACACACACACACACACACGTTTATATATATATGTATATATATATATATATATATATATATATATATATATATATATATATATATATATATATACATATATGTATATACAGACATATATACATTTACATTTACATATACATATACATATACATATACATATGCATACATACACGCACTAACACACACACATGTATATACAAACATAAATATACATACGAAAACCCTGTATATCATGACGACATGCTGTCTTGGTAATTCCATGCAAATTATTTCCAGGTTTATTGCTTCGATCACACTAATGGGCAGAGAGATCACGAACGCTCAGGAAACATCAAATTCTACGCAACCGGAATCTCGTCAGTGAAAAAAGCACATGTAAAATGAATAAATTTTCTTCTCCTAATAATAGATTCATGGGTGTGTGTGTGTGGGTGTTTTTATGTATGTATATGTATGTGATTTTTTCTGCGTGTTTTATGTGCAAAATTGTGTGTATGTTGTTTCGATGTGTATGTGGCAGAGAGATAGATAGATAGGTAGAGAGAGAGAGAGATAAAAAGAGAATGAGAGAGAAATAAAGAGAGAGATAGAGAGAGGGAGAGAGAGAGAGTGTAACCCACTAGCTTCGCCCGTTGTAACCCGGTAGGAAAGACAGACGTTCACGTGTCATAGTCTTTATTGGTAGAATATGCAATACAATTACCTCCAGGGGAGAGGCTGGAGGTCAGAACTGTTCGCTCTGCCAGTCTGTTCCCCCTCTGGATTCCTTCTGTATATCTGTTTAAGTATGACTCAGGGTTTCTGCTAGCAAACACAGCTGCTAGAGACAGCTATAGTTCAAGACAGACGAGGACACAGGAAGCATTAAATGTCAGGTCAAACAGAAGGTCAGAATTATAACAATGAATTATATAGAAAAGCATAATCAGTGTCTTCAATTACATGATGTGCAATATCATTACCTTACAAAGAGATAGAGAGAAGAGAAGAGAAGAGAAAAGAAGAGAAGAGAAGGTAGAGCCAAGAGAAGAGAAGATAGAGTAAAAAGAAGAGAGAGAGGGAGTGAAGAGAGGAGAGAGAGAAGGAGTGAAGAGAAGAGAGAGAGTGAAGAGAAGATAGAGAAAGAGTGAAGAGAAGAAAAGAGAGAGAGTGAAGAGAAGAGAGAGAGAAAGTAAAAAGAGAGACAGAAAGTGAAGAGAAGAGAGAGAGAGTGAGGAGAAGAGATAGAGAGAGGAGAAGAGAAGAGAAGAGAAATGATAGGTATATATATATA
>BOPN01000229.1:280000-285000 GCA_017312705.2 Penaeus japonicus
GTGCCGACGAGGAAACAAAGGCTGGTGGATACGTCTCAGACGGAAGGGAGGCGACGCTAGGACCTGCAGAAAGTGGGCGTCCTCAGTTCCTGCAGTGCTCACTTCTCTGCCAGGAGCAAAGAGGCGTGCACCGATGAACTTGGGGACTAAATTTTGAATGGTAAAAGCAGATGCCGCGGAGGAAGTGAAGCCATTGGCCGAAACTCGCCTCGAGAATCAGCCAATCTTGACGAAACCGTAGATGTCATCACTTCAAATTTATTTAAAGATCACAATAAAGTTGATAAGCTTAATAAATCACAATTTGGCCAGTTGCTTAACATTGCAGTCAAAACATTTCATTTCATCTTTGACAACAAGTTATTTGTACATGAATTCGGTGTTGCTATGGGCTCTCCGCTAGGTCCTACTTTTGCCAATAGTTTTCTTTGTCGTTTTGAAAAAAAGTTATGACTTAATTCCCTAATTCTGACCTGATACGAACCCGAGACATAACAATATCAAATATATCTTATGAGACATGAGAGAGAAAGGGAAAATCAAGGTTACATTGAGAGGTGCAGAGATATCATGAAATAGGTAATAGTACAGAGAGGTGCAGGGGTGCAACGGAAGACGTAAAGAAGTAGAGATGCCATGAAATATGTAATGATGCAGAATGATGAAAGCTGTAGAGATACATAGGCACAGTGGACGATGTAGAGATGCAGAAATACAATAAAATATGTAGAGAAAAAGGTGGAAATTTACAAATATACAGTAAAATAAATACAATGGAAAACGTAAAGATGCAGGGATACAATTAAATATGAAGAGATATAAAGAGTTGCAGATATACAAAAGACGATGCAGAGATACAGATACAATGACATATGTAGAGACACAAAGAAATATCTAAAGATACTGAGAGACGCAGGGATACAATGGAGATGAAGAAGTTCGTATACAGAGGCAAGGTGGAGATGTAAAGATACAGAGAGAGATATAGAAATGAAATGAGATATATCGAAATGCATAGAATTGTAGAGAGAGAAAAAAAATGGTAGTAGGTATATGACAGAGAGATCAATAAATTTGGAAAAGAAAGAAAGAAACGGAGGATTAGAGTTTTTTTTCCTTGATCAGGATTTCATTTTCATTTACTTTTTTTCGTGGATCATTTGTTATTGTTTCGAGAGTTATTGGTTCCCATAATTCGCCATACGCCTGGCAGTACGTTTACCTGCCAATCAACGTCTACAACCTCATTAGCCAAACTCTGACCCGGTCTTTTCCAAAGACGGTTTTGGAGTAACTAAAAAGCACTTCCAGGGAGTCCGACTATGAATAAGAAATACTCAAGCTGTCGAGAGTTCCTCCTCGCAACAGAGCTGTAGAATTACTAGTGTTATCGATTTGAATGAACGGTTCGGATACCAGATGATGAGAAAAACAAATAGATTAACACTTCCTTTATTTTTCATGAGGAATTTTCATTGTAACATTCTCTATTTTACATTAGGAATTTCCATTGCAGCATGCCATTAAGGCTATAATTATCATTTCGTATGTACCACCCACGTATGCATAATCTATCCTACCCACCTTCTACACATATTTATTTTCGATTCTTTTAGATTATTAGTGAAAATGCAGTTTGACTTTTAATGCATTCATAGCATCGGTAGTTAACTACATAGTGAGCACTTGTTGGCTATTTTATCACTGTTCTCTCGCTCGTTGCCCGTGACTGAGCAACGTCACTACTACACAACACGACACATGCGCTGACACCGCGTGGCTCTAGCTTAGTCATTTGGTTGTTGACAATTTGTTCTGCGGGATTGGTGGTGATGTGACTGAAGATCCTCCGCTTCAACATGTCTATGCAGCCTCATTTTAGCATAAATCTCAGGCTATTGGAAGGGCAACTACATTTGATGTCAATGTGTTCTAACAAAGATGAACCTATTGCTCATAAAGTATTTTCATTTCAATAGAAAAGATATTAATTTATATTACTGTCCATTACATATAGATTGTCACTTTGAATCTATTCATAAAACATTTCCTGGTAGTCTCTCTCTCTCTCTCTCTCTTTCTCTCTTTCTCTCTCTCTCTCTCTCTCTCTCTCTCTCTCTCTCTCTCTCTCTCTCTCTCTCTCTCTAGGTGCCATATCCATTCCATGCATGCCAGGTATGTTAGCCTTTGTCTTCCTCTGCTTCGTTTGCCCTCAATATGACCTGTAAGGGTAAGATTTTCTAACCCTTCTTTCCTCATAATGTGCCCAGTGAATCCCATCTGCCTTTCCCGGATTGGTTTCACCAAATATCTATTAGACTTTGTTTTTCTTAGACCATCCTCCTTGTCACATGGATCACACATGATGTTCTCATCATTCCTCCGTAAAACCACATTTCAATGGCTTCTAATTTCTTCTGCATTGCTGGTGATATTGTCCAGCATTCACAGCCAGATAACAGAGTAGATATTATAGAACATTACAATAATCGCTTCTTTGTAGCCATTGACGCCTTGCGATGATTCGAGATCTTTCCCAATCTCTCAGATGCCTATATGGCTCTTGATCTCCACATCACATTTTTCAGTTTCTGTGACATAGCTCTGTAAATAGTTCAACTTGTCTACTTACTGTAGACAAGGTCTGAGGTCATTAACAATGTGCAACTTGCATCTACGACTTCGCTTTTTACTTATCACCATACACACTGTCTTCTTGCGATTTACCTCCATCCCTTTCTTTCTATTTTCCACCACCACCTCATCCAACAGACCTTGCAAACTTTGCTGCGAACCTGCTTCAAGTGTTGAGTCATTTGCATATCTTGCATTGTTAGAATCATGACCTCCTGCAGAAACTCCTTCGAAACCTCCCAGTTCTTTAAAGATCTTTTCCCCATAAAGATTAGATAAGTCAGTTGAAAACACATATCTTTGTCCGACTCCACGTTTAATCTTGATGTAATCACTCATCCCATTGTCACTTCGCATACAAGCTGTTTGTTCCCCCATACGAATTACATTTAAGAAGAACATTCGTGAAAACGAAGAAGGTAGAGAATTGAGTGTTTCTTATCGTAGAGGCGGTTTACCCTTTGGTGTTGATATGGAAATCGGCAAGTCGGTTTGTTTACATGTGGTACCGCGGGACTCGTACAGGTGCGGTGACTGAAATTCGCACGGTTTTTGCCTCTATTCTCTTCCATGTTTCGTGTTGTGGAATATATTTCTTTATTTCAATGGAAAAATAAAGCACACACAAACACTTGGAGCAAATATGATTTTACATAGATAATCTTATATTTTTTCCACAACTTACTCTAAGTACTCGGACAAATTTCCTTCCAGAGTTTGTGCAAGTCAGATACTACCGTCTCATTATTTTCGCCGATTTTTTTTTTCTTTTTTTTTTCTTTTTTCAAACGGACAATCCCCTCCCGCTTCAAACTTTTAACGCTACGGGCTTAAATTTTTAACATCAATTCTGTTTCGGTAGCTAGAAAAAATATAATAACAGAGACACGGAATGAATCTGAACAAATTATATAGAAAGACATGATGAGTTGAGAGGAAAGGATCTATACGGTTGACTTGACTTCAACAAATCGAGGTCAAACAAACGTCTTTGCTTGACCTCAGCTGAACCGTTGATGATAGTGATGATATAATGATAAAATTGCAATGATAATATTAATATGGTAATAATAATGATGATAATAATAACATAATGATAATATTGAATATAAAATAAAATGATAACAGTAATAATAATCATGAAAAACATAAATGAAATGAAAATGCTGATTATCATTATGATAACGATCATATTTATAACGACCATAACAACGGCAGTGATGATGATGGAAATAATGATAACGATAGTTGCAATGATTGTTACAAGAGTAATAATGGTAATGATATTAATGATCAGTATCGTTAATGATCATTATTGTTATTATGATAATGATGGTGATATGATAACGGTGATGGTAAAGGTAATGATACTACTATTACTAATGATGATAATAATAATGATAATAATGCTAATTATATTGATAAAAAAGTCATCATAAAAACTTTAATTATCTTTATCAATATCATCATCAATATTTCTCTTGTTGTTATTACTATTGTCTTCATCATTATCATTGCTACCATTACCGTCATTGTTGATTTTATTATTGTTGTTATTACCATCGTTGTCATTACTATTATCAATATTATTGCTAGCATTATCATGATAATTCTCATTATTACTATCATTATTAGAATGATAATCTCTCTCTTTCACTCTTCTTTTTCTTCTTCTTTGTGGATAACTAAGGAGCATTGGGCTCACTTAATAGCAAGGGCCCTGTGTCTAAGCACATTATTAATGAGTGTCGATTGTTTGTTTCAAAGCTGCGAGGCCAGGGACATGTGATTACAGTCGTCTGGATCCCATCGCATGTCGGTATCACTCTTCATGAGGCGTGGATGAAGTAGCGAAGGGAGCAGATATAAAATGTGAGGGGGCCATTCAAAGTGCTCAGACTCTTAAGCAGACAAGGAGCAATGTCAAGAGGATGCAGTTAGACTATGATGAGATTAAGAAAGGCGAGTCGACTGAGACGAGCGAAACCTTGCAACACTATATGCATCTAGCGATGAACACAGACTTCACTTATAGGAGGGGAAAGAGCAAGTGGAGAAAAAAATTGTGTGTGTAGGTTATCAAGGTCACACACCATAGTACACTATACCTTACAGTGTCCCATGCTTCACATTTATAGAAAAGCAGAGATAGCTGGACTCCCCGAACAGGCTGTATGGATGTTTAGATATGGCCCGGTAATGGAAAGTTTGAAGAGGTACAAACACTTTGCATCAATTATAAAACTTTAGTGGCAACTGTGCATATAGGATTGTGACTTCCCTTCTGGTGAGACTATGATACCCCGAACATGGTTTTCCTGAGATGTGAATATCTTATATGCTACAACATCCTGTTGAACACAATT
>BOPN01000229.1:292500-295000 GCA_017312705.2 Penaeus japonicus
CGGGTCAGAATAGTGTCGAGATAAACAAGAGCTGTCTTGCGTGTGCTTTTGTGTTCGTCTGGTGTGATGCAGAGTGTGTAGCGTTAATGTCGCCCGCAAAGAAAGCTGGTAAATAATTAAAGCTAAAAATCTTTGGCATTGGAAATCATTATAGGGCCCTGCTGAGGGAATAGTTTTGCAGCCATGAAGCCGCGGGTCTGTCTTGTTTTTTATGTGTGTGTTTAATGGTAAAGCATGCTTGTACCCAGATATGTTTGATGTAGTCTTCTGTTGTGCGGTTTCTTCATGTTTGCGTTGCGGAGGAACGAGAAGGTGTGTGCTTGAGGTATAGGGCTGAGGAGATGTGATGATCGCCTCTCTGACCTTGGTGTTAGTGGTTGTTTGTGGATACTCTGGTATGTATAGGTCATTGTCTATAAATATTTCCTCGGGTATCACAATGCTGGGGAAACCGTTTTCCTGTAATTGTATAAGAAACCATTTTTCTGTAATTGTATAGGGGCGACGTTTGCGAATTTTGAGCGTTGTATGTGGTAGTAATCACGGCTACGTGTAGTAATACTTGCAACTTAGGGTTGTTGTTCAGTGAAAGTGCTTGTTTGGGGGAATTGAAGCGAAGGCAAGGTGATGCCTGAGGATACGGTGTTTTGTTTGTGAATTGTCTGTGTACTTGTTTGTATGGGTCTGACTGTTGATGCGTATGTTGTGGTTTTGTTCTGTTTGAGTGTTTGTCTTTTCGTCTTCGGAATGTCTTTACGTTTTGGGATAAGCCCGAGGTGGGTTTGCAATTCCCGCCACGCCCTCGGGTCAGTAGCGTAGGTCATAACCTCCTCCATCCTTCTTTTACCCTCATGTGGCTATGAGGTTAAAAGCCGACCGCCCGACAGGCGACCCTCCTTTGCAACGAGGGAAGCCTTCCTGCAGACTTTGTTCGACGCCGAAATAAGTACTCTGTCAGTGATCACCGCTCATGACCACTTCCTCTTCCTCTGTCAGGATGAATCAAACGCAGAGACCCTGTTTATTGATCAATCAATTAACCTCATGAAAGCTATGGGCTTCGGACCAGTCATGCCACCGGAATTGAGGGCTAGATTGACGCTCGTTCTGATACACCTACTGTAGATCGAGAACTCGCCAGGGAAACCCCTGGCACCATAAAGAGAGAACTGGAAAGGATACTTCCTGACACCTAATTTGACCATGTTTTTATCAGGAAGAACGGGTATCTTATGAAGATCTAGTTCTCTGATCACAAGCTCCAGACAAATCGAACCCGAAAGCTTTACGAATGTAATTCGGTGCATGCACTGTTACAAATACAGTCATCTTAAAATAAACTGCCTCGACATAGATCAGAACCTCAGTTAATGCTCAGAATGTGGAGCTAATAACCACAACTATTGAGCCACAACTATCGAGACGCCAAAAGATACCTGGACTGTGGCGAGGGGCACCGAATGATGGCGAACTCCTGCCCATCAAGTAAGGAAGCCATGAAAAAGACCAGAGAAGAGGTGATCAAAAAAGAAATAGAAAAAAGGAAAATACCAATCAATAAAGTTTCAGACCAAACGCTGAGCAAATGATCGCTGTAACACAGAACGCGTGGTTCAAACCACTAATCAGAGAGACGAAGGAGGAGAGAAAAGAGCCTCAGTTAATCCTGCAACTACCTGACAACATCTCGGTAGGTGCGATAACTGCCCCAAAACTACACAAGCGCTCAAACACACAAACGACCTCGCAGATTCCGAGGTTGATAACCACGCCCGGCTTCACCGAGATGATTATAACCTCAATCCACAGATATACGACGTCTGTCTTTTTGCAACAGAGCCCTTCTGATACGAACACTTAAACAGAGAACAGATAATTCACGAAGTACACAGAGGCGCAATAAAATGGATATACATAAACACAACATATAAAAACTACATAAACGAATAAAAGATCACAGATCATATACACGCAGGACACATATTCATACACGCAGACATGATTGAGAAACTGAAACAACACAAATAAAAAACAGGTGGTATAACACATCCAATTCACATAACGGCTGCAACACCTACCATTCACTACACTTCCCCCGTACAATCACTCGTCGCAACGTGCTCGGTTAGACACCTACAACGAGACATGTAGTTTGCAACCAATACAGACAACACGACCTTGACATCATCCTCATTAACTCACACTCACTCAGACAACCACATACACTCCGCATATCATCCTCATTAACTCACACTCACTCAGACGACCACATACACTCCGCATATCATCCTCATTAACTCACACTCACTCAGACGACCACATACACTCCGCATATCATCCTCATCAACTCACACTCACTCAGACGACCACATACACTCCGCATATCATCCTCATTAACTCACACTCACTCAGACGACCACATACACTCCGCATATCATCCTCATTAACTCACACTCACTCAGACGACCACATACACTCCGCATATCATCCTCATTAACTC
>BOPN01000229.1:305000-325000 GCA_017312705.2 Penaeus japonicus
GATAGAGTAAGGGAGTATGCAGAGGAAAGTAAAGAATTTTATCGTAGAAAGAATAATGAATTTTCCGTGTATATCCTAGGCACCACGAGGCGAGGCAGGGCACGAAGTAAACACACATTAACCCGTCTATCCTTTATTGACACTAGTTCTTCATAAGTACACTAATTTATGGGCACAATACAGGGGGGAACCAGCACATCACACTGCACAAAACAACACAAGGTATATCAGGTCACAACGGGCACACGCGAGGTCTTCACAGCAGGAGCACCAAACTGCGTCCCTCCTGGCTTTGTAACTCCGCTCCTCTCGCCCCGACTCTTGCATCATGTTATCCTGTTGACACATGATTCCACAGAGGCAAAGACCCACTGGCGTAGCAGTATGTAATATTATTCCCGTTTAAGTTTACTGTGTAATTCTTTTGTACAGTTGATTTTAATCGTATTTTTTTAGTTATGTAAATTAGTGTCATTTAACTTTGATTTCTATATTTGCATTTCATTCCTCAGTGGTTAAACACCTGATATTTTTCAATGGTATTTTATTGTAAATCATTTCTAAAAATGATTCGTTTCTTGTGGTGGCGCGAGTCGATGACGGCCCGCGATCCAAGACAGGAAGCAGTATCACATGAATCTCTCAAGTGTAAGTATCAACTCCTTCAACTTGCAGACTTCGCCGAGCGTTGCGCCAATCCTTTTTACGTTACTTGTATAGGTCACTTGATGTACTTGCCAGAGTCTTTATCATCAAGGTTTTTGTATGGTGAGCAGTAGACCTTTTTTTTACCAGTTTAATGATCATCTAGTTTGTCTTTGGTTGGCTTTTTTTTTTTTTTTTTTTTTTTTACCATTCCAATTTTTTTGCTTTGGTGTTGCTTGATGTTGTCCTTTCAAGTTAGCTTACTCTTGTCCTTTATTAACGACATTTAGTAAGTTTTAGCATAGTTTGAAGCCAACCTTCTCGCATAGGGCTTTGCTTGATCAAAGAAAATACAGGCACAAATGGTTAGCCTTTGTTCTATACCTATCTTAAGTATCAGCTCTGGTTTGCGAAGGAAAATTAGCTACAATTGAAGATGTGTCTCTAAATAAATGCACTGTCTTTGTATATTCTCTTAAATTTGATTCCCGTTATCTCACCATAGAAACCTTAGTAAGTTGCTATGAATAAGCCTAATCTTTACTAGATGTGACATTGCATTTTTCTTTTGGGAAAATTCACTAGGCAACATGCCTTGGATATCCTTGAGCTTAATAGTAGACAGAAATATTTATTTGAATGTAACGGTGTCCAAACCATCAAAATTTGAGAGCCTAACTTGTTACCTCACTGAAACACTTTCAAGTCTTTGAAAATTACATTATGTTCTTAGCCATGTTTAGACGAGCTCTGCCCTGTCTAGGAAATTGGTTTCTGTAAGCCAAAAAAATTGATATGATTCATCTATTTGTTAATTTTTCAATGGAATTTCTAAACGTATAGCATAAACCAGTCGATGAATCAAAGTTAGAAAGAATAATGTATGTCCTGGTAGCTAAATACACAAGGATATTACATCTTTTCAAAATGAATTTATAATGATATGTATAGATAAAAATATATATATATATATATATCTAATACTAATGAGCTATACATATATGTATAACAAACTGGGTTTAATATAATAGATTACATCCTTCAAACCGTCCCTGGAAATAAAGTATGTTTTGGGCATATGTTTTTCTAACCTCATCAGGTCCTGTATATTCAATTAATGTTTCACTTTTCACTAGATACGGCATGGTGTCTATTGTTTTTTTTTTTTTTTTTTTTGGCATCCATTTATACCCGTTTCTTTTAGAGGTAGTTATTAACCGATTTGCCCCAAATCTTTTTCTGAATTACCTTTTTTACACTTTAAATAGGTTTTAATACCCGTGACTCATTGATATGACTGCGGTAAAAGTCGAGAATTGGTTAAACGATCCTCTCTTGCTTCTACATCTGTGATATAACAAAGTGCGGAAGGAGGAATAGTGTTAGATTTACAATGCATTTAGGCACTTCTGCATTCCGTGGGGTTAACTTTTGTAAGATTTCTCTACAGACTTTGTTACACATGACTGAGGAAGATATTTGGCAGAGGAAATTAACCTAGTAATTTTAGATGACACAACTACCAGTTTGTATAATACATTTACGTGCAATAAGTATTTATACCAGCATGTGGGTTGAGCTCTGTACTTCTAAGAAAGTGTTCCAATTTGGAGACCTGTCTCTAATTTACGCATACCAATTTTGTTTTCGTAAATTAGCTTTTGCATCATTATCTTGGACTGCATTACTCTCGGGCAATTCTGTTTTTATATTGCGTTTATATTCTTTAGATATTAGCACAGCCTTTCATGACAAACTCTAATAATCCTTTACTTCTTCCATAATCTATTATTGCTCCAATCCTATTTGTGAGAAGAGCTCGGGCTGTTGCAAAGCTAACTTAGCAAAGTAACTGTTTTTCGTTGGGTATTTTTTGGTACATCTTGTATCCTTACTTAAATTTAAGCCATTCATACACGTAAATCTGAAAATTAACGTTCTATACAAATACAAGCTACAACATATTAATCTTCATTTCATATAGCATTAATATTTTTACTATCTTCATCCTTAGAAGTATCTTATTACAATTATTTGTATTTTCATTTTATTTCCCCTGGGAAGGGGTGGGTGACAGCGCCCCCCTCCCCCAGCAGTATGGACTGCTGCTGAAACCCAGTCCCAATAATCAGTTATCCCCTTGGGAGACTCCCGCTTACAGCCCGGTGAACGTTGAGAGGCTACCCAATGTCTGCTTTTCGTACTTTTCTTTTGCCTGTTTGAAGGTTTGCAGACAGCAATAATGGTCACCCCCTGCTCAGTGAAGGCAACGTCCTGTGACGTTTGGTTTCGTTTTCTTGGAGGCTGTTTAGCTCTGTGCGATCGTACTTCTACTCTTCTGTATCATTTTTTCATAAGGTTTCTCTTACCCCCTATATGAAGTCTAATTTGTGTTTGTGTATATGGAGATAGTTATTATACATAGGTAATTGTAAATATAAATGTCAAATTTAATGTAATTTTGTACGTAATTGTTTATGAATATATGTAAAATATTGTATCGATGTATTCATAGTCGTAAATATTAACGTCATATTTCTTATATTTTTCAGATTTGTGACAATGCTTTGCCAAAATAAAAGAGGCTATGGAAGAGCTGGAAGGCATCCTCAGGATCCCAATGAAGGACCGTCATGGATGGAGTCTGCGGACCTTGAAGGAGTCTTATCTAATGACTCGGATATAGACAAAAACTTTGACATAAGATCGGCCTTGAATCCTCGCAACTCAAAGACCACAGCAAAAGAGGAAATGAGTACAAGCGAGGAAAAATATTTAAGAGGCTTATTGCCGCATGAATATCCATATATTCCTCGTAAGAAAAGGAGAGCAGACCCGAATAGGGTGGACAAATACCTTGAAAGGAGGAAGGGGGAAGAGGAAGAGCTGCAGCTGCAGCAACAGAGGGAGCAGAGAGAGAGAAGTGGAGAGGAGGAGGAGGAGGAGCGCCACGAGCAGATAGACATAGAGATGCCTAGCCACCAGGAAATGGTCAAGGTAAAAAGAACTATAATTGAAAGAACTTTGTTGAAAATAAACTGCTCTAGAAAGCACCGTAAAAAGGAGCCAAGATATACCACTCCCAACTGAACTGATATCCCAGTTCAAGAGGAAGGAGAAAGTGTTATTAGATAAAATAGAAACACTGAGGAAGCAACATGTAGCATTATTAAAAGAAAATCGAGAGAGAGTATAAAGGAGTTCAGAACTTGGACAATGAAGAGGCCTGTGGTATTGCGTAAACAGTAAGCATTTTTTATTATATGTAGTTGTACTTTACAGAATGAGTATATAATGGTAATGACGTGATACACAGCAAACTTTCCTTACTACTTTTTTGCAGGGTGCAATGTCCCATGGCAGGGTGCCCTGGACAGGCAATAAACATACACCGCCACCTCTCTCTTGTCCATAAGTTATCTAGCTTCTATGAAAGGCAGAGGGTCCTGGAATTATATAGCAGACTAATAAAGGAGGAGGAAGAAGGAAAGACTGGGCGGATTGGAAGAAGAGGAAGATAAAGGCTTCCAGGAAGACCGGATATGTAAGTAAACATTCACAAGGTAAATGATCCTGATATGTTTCTCATGTGCGCTGTATTACTTGTTATGAAAGTGAATCCTACAATAACTCTACTTGTAGAGGGTTGAAGCAGGAAGAGAGTCTTCTGAGCAAGAGCCAGAAGATCCAGAGGAGTCTGAGCTAGTTGCAAATGAGCAAGTGGCAAGGCCGGGAGACCCTATCAAGACATACCTGATAGAAAGAGAATTTGTTGCTGACACCATCGCAGAACTAACTGCAAGACTTGTAGGGGATGTATTGAAGTACGAATACTGCAGGGTACCATTTGCAGAGGATATCAGTGGATACTCCCTTACTAGTAAAATGACCAGCTTGGGAGGAAAGGTATAATTTTTGAACAGGGACACTATTTCTCTGTCGGCCAATTATAAGAAAAAAGTCTTGCTTGCTTGTAGAACAGCTACAGAATATATGGCTGCCGTTGGGACAGACAGTCAGTGGGCTATTGATCCACGCACTAAAAGATTGGTAATAGACATTCTGGCTCGCATGAGCAGTATTTTATTTCTTTCTTTTTTCCATCTTCGTTCTTGTCTATGTTTACCATGAATGAATAACTCCTCATCTCTTGGCACAGGATGACGAAATTGTGTGAACGGTGGATAAAAATGGAAAACTGTAGCGCTAGCTATAATTCATTGAAAGACTTAATGATAAGGGAACAATTTATCTCCTTCTGTGATCGTAATTTAAAACTGTTTCTTAAGGAACGCTCAATGGCAACTCTACAGGATCTTGAAGAGAGTGCAGATCGGTATATCGAGGCTCATGGTCATTTTAGTTTCGAAGTCCCCAACAAGCACCTGTGTCAAGTCAATCGTCGGCGCAGCAGTTCGGGCAGGTAAATGAGGGCAATGACAGGACCTTCCGAAAGACACCTACACTTCCCTGGTGGTAAAATATTACATTTGTCAACAGGAGGACACAAGGCGGGATTGTTATTTCAGACCCAGTGCAAATAAAAGTAAGGCTGCAGGCACGTCAGCGACGTCATGAGCGATGAGGAAAGAGGCCGCGGCGGCAACATCACAGGAAGCGCAGAGCATCGCTAAACCCCCGCGAGATGACGCGGCGCAAGTGATGCAGGCCAACCCCGTGCAGTTGATTAGCGATCACGGATGGATAATGGTAAATGGAAAGGGATTTCGGGTGTTGGTGGATCAAGAAAAGTTGGAAAGTTAATCACAAACCGGGGAAGGACATAAAGTGACGGTAATGAGGGACAACGACTGTACTACGGTGTTGGTGAAGAGGAGTGTGGTACCAAATTATAAGATGACAGGTAAGCACTGTGTAGCTAAAATGGCTAATTCGGACGTATTTTGTTATCCGGAAGCAGAAATTGCGGTAAAAAGTCCTTTCTATACAGGAATAACTTAAGCTGCTTGTATACCTAATAGCATACATGACCAGGTGTAAGGTCAGGGAGATAGCGAGGGTAAACACACATGTGGTGTAGTGACACGTAACAGGCAGACGAAGGAAAGAAAACAACCCGAACTTAAGGTATTAGCAGTGTCTAATATGTTATCTATGACAATCAAGCAAGCACAGCAAGAAGACAAGACCTTAGATAGCAAGGAGTATGCAGAGGAAAGTAAAGAATTTTATCGTAGAAAGAATAATGAATTTTCCGTGTATATCCTAGGCACCACGAGAAGGAGGCAGGGCAACAAGTAAACACACATTAACCCGTCAATCCTTTATTGACACTAGTTCTTCATAAGTACACTAATTTATGGGCACAATACAGGGAGGAACCAGCACATCACACTGCACAATACAACACAAGGTATATCAGGTCACAACGGGCACACGCGAGGTCTTCACAGCAGGAGCACCAAACTTCGTCTATTCTGGCTTTGTTCCTCCGCTCCTCTCGCCCCGACTCTTGCATCATGTTATCCTGTTGACACATGATTCCACAGAGACAAAGACCCACTGGCGTAGCAGTATGTAATATTATTCCCGTTTAAGTTTACTGTGTAATTCTTTTGTACAGTTGATCTTAATTGTATTTTTTTTAGTTATGTAAATTAGTGTCATTTAACTTTGATATCTATATTTGCATTTCATTCCTCAGTGGTTCAACACCTGATATTTTTCAATGGTATTTTATTGTAAATCATTTCTAAAAATGATTCGTTTCTTGTGGTGGCGCGAGTCGACGACGGCCCGCGATCCAAGACAGGAAGCAGTATCGAATGAATCTCGCAAGTGTAAGTATCAACACTCTCAACTTGCGCAGACTTCGCCGAGCGTTGCGCCAATCCTTTTTACGTTACTTGTATAGGCTGTACTTATGATGGACGCGCCGTTCTTATCATCAAGGTTTTTGTATGGTGAGCAGTAGACCTTTTTTTTTTTTTTTTTTTTTTACCAGTTTAATGATCATCTAGTTTGTCTTTGGTTGATTTTTTTATTTGCGTTTTTTTTTTTTTTTTTTTTTTTTTTTACCTTTCCAAGTTTTTTGCTTTGGTGTTGCTTGATGTTGTCCTTTCAAGTTAACTTACTCTTGTCCTTTATTAACGACATTTAGTAAGTTTTAGTATAGTTTGAGGCCAACCATCTCGCATAGGGCTTTGCTTGATCAAAGAAAATACAGGCACAAATGGTTAGCCTTTGTTCTATACCTATCTTAAGTATCAGCTCTGGTTTGCGAAGGAAAATTAGCTACAATTGAAGATGTGTCTCTCAATAAATGCACTGTCTTTGTATATTCTCTTAAATTTGATTTCCGTTATCTCACCATAGAAACCTTAGTAAGTTGCTATGAATAAGCCTAATCTTTACTAGATGTGACATTGCATTTTCTTTTTGGAAAATTGACTAGGCAACATGCCTTGGATATCCTTGAGCTTAATAGTAGACAGAAATATTTATTTGAATGTAACGGTGTCCAAACCATCAAAATTTGAGAGCCTAACTTGTTACCTCACTGAAACACTTTCAAGTCTTTGAAAATTACATTATGTTCTTAGCCATGTTTAGACGAGCTCTGCCCTGTCTAGGAAATTGGTTTCTGTAAGCTAAAAAATTGATATGATTAATCTATTTGTTATTTTTCAATGGAATTTCTAAACATATAGGATAAACCAGTCGATGAATCAAAGTTAGAAAGAATAATGTATGTCCTGGTAGCTAAATACACAAGGATATTACATCTTTTCAAAATGAATTTATAATGATATGTATAGATAAAAAAAAAATATTAATGAGCTATACATATATGTATAACAAACTGGGTTTAACATAATAGATTACATCCTTCAAACCGTCCCTGGAAATAAAAGTATGTTTTGGGCATATGTTTTTCTAAGCTCATCAGGTCCTGTATATTCACTAATGTTTCACTTTTCACTAGATACGGCATGGTGTCTATTGTTTTTTTTTTTTTTTTGGCATCCATTAATACCCGTTTCTTTTAGAAGTAGTTGTTGACCGATTTGCCCCAAATCTTTCTCTGAATTACCTTTTATACACTTTAAATAGGTTTTAATACCCGTGACTCATTGATATGACTGCAGTAAAAGTCGAGACTGGTTAACCATCCTCTCTTGCTTCTACATCTGTGATATAACAAAGTGCGGAAGGAGGAATATTGTTAGATTTACAATGCATTTAGGCACTTCTGCATTCCGTGGGGTTAACTTTTGTAAGATTTCTCAACAGACTTTGTTACACATGACTGGGGAAGATATTTGGCCGAGGAAATTAACCTAGGAATTTTAGATGACACAACTACCAGCTTGTATAATACACATTACGCAATAAGTATTTATACTAGTTTTTGAACTTTCAGCGTGTGGGTTGAGCTTCTGTACTTCTAAGAAAGTGTTCCAATTTGGAGACCTGCCTCATTTACATACTAATTCTTGTTTTCCTAAAATTAGCTTTTGCATCATTATCTTGGACTGCATTACTTTCGGGCAATTCTGTTTTTATATTGCGTTTACATTCTTTATATATTAGCACAGCTTTTCATGACAAACTCTAATAATCCTTTTCTTCTTCCATAATCTTTATTGTCTAACTTATTTGTGAGAAGAGCTGGGCTGTTGCCAAGCTAACTTGGCAAAGTAACTGTTTTTCGTTGGGTATTTTTTTATACATCTTGTATCCTTACTTAAATTTAAGCCATTCATACACGTAAATCTGAAAATTAATGTTCTATACAAATACAAGCTACAACATATTAATCTTCATTTCATATAGCATTAATATTTTTACTTTCTTCATCCTTAGAAGTATCTTATTACAATTATTTGTATTTTCATTTTATTTCCCCCTGGGAAGGGGTGGGTGACAGCGCCCCCTCCCCCAGCAGTATGGACTGCTGCTGAAACCGTCCCAATCATCAGTTATCCCCTTGGGAGACTCCCGCTTACTGCCCGGTGAACGTTGAGAGTTACCCAATGTCTGCTTTTTCGTACTTTTCTTTTGCCTGTTTGAAGGTTTGCAGACAGCAATAATGGTCACCCCCTGCTCAGTGAAGCACGTCCTGTGACGTTTGGTTTCGTTTTCTTGGAGGCTGTTTAGCTCTGCGCGATCGTACTTCTACTCTTCTGTATCATTTTTTCATAAGGTTTCTCTTATATGAAGTCTAATTTGTGTTTGTGTATATGGAGATAGTTATTATACATAGGTAATTGTAAATATAAATGTCAAATTTAATGTAATTTTGTACGTAATTGTTTATAAATATGTAAAATATTGTATCGATGATTCGGTAGTCGTAAATATTAATGTCATATTTCTTATATTTTTCAGATTTGTGACAATGCTTTGCCAAAATAAAAGAAGCTATGGAAGAGCTGGCCATCCTCAGGATCCCAATGAAGGACCATCATGGATGGAGTCTATGGACCTTGAAGAGTCTTATCTAATGACTCGGATATAGACAAAAACTTTGACATAAGATCGGCCTTGAATCCTCGCAACTCAAAGACCACAGCAAAAGAGGAAATGAGTACAAGCGAGGAAAAATATTTAAGAGGCTTATTGCCGCATGAATATCCATATATTCCACGTAAGAAAAGGAGAGCAGACCCGAATAGGGTGGACAAATACCTTGAAAGGAGGAAGGCGGAAGAGGAAGAGCTGCAGCTGCAGCAACAGAGGGAGCAGAGAGAGAGAAGTGGAGAGGAGGAGGAGAGGAGCTGCCACGAGCAGATAGACACAGAGATGCCTAGCCACCAGGAAATGGTCAAGGTAAAAAGAACTATAATTGAAAGAACTTTGTTGAAAATAAACTGCTCTAGAAAGCACCGTAAAGGGAGCCAAGATATACCACTCCCAACGAACTGACATCCCAGTTCAAGAGGAAGGAGAAAGTGTTATTAGATAAAATAGAAACACTGAGGAAGCAACATGTAGCATTATTAAAAGAAAACCGAGAGAGAGTATAAAGGAGTTCAGAACTAGGACAATGAAGAGGCCTGCGGTATTGCGTAAATAGTAAGCATTTTTTATTATATGTAGTTGTACTTTACAGAATGAGTATAATGGTAATATATGGATACAGCAAACTTCTCTTACTACTTTTTTGCAGGGTGTGTCCTGCTGGCAGGGTGCCCTGGACAGGCAATAAACATGCACCGCCACCTCTCTCTTGTCCATAAGTTATCTAGCTTCTACGAAAGGCAGAAGGTCCTGGAATTATATAGCAGACTAATAAAGGAGGAGGAAGAAGGAAAGACTGGGCGGATTGGAAGAGGAAGATAAAGGCTTCCAGGACATCGGATATGGGCAACATCCACAAGGTAAAATGATCCTGATATGTTTCTCATGTGCGCTGTATTACTTGTTATGAAAGTGAATCCTACAATAACTCTACTTGTAGAGGGTTGAAGCAGGAAGAGAGTCTTCTGAGCAAGAGCCAGAAGATCCAGAGGAGTCTGAGCTAGTTGCAAATGAGCAAGTGGCAAGGCCGGGAGACCTTATCAAGACATACCTGATAGAAAGAGAATTTGTTGCTGACACCATCGCAGAACTAACTGCAAGACTTGTAGGGGATGTATTGAAGTACGAATACTGCAGGGTACCATTTGCAGAGGATATCAGTGAATACTCCCTTACTAGTAATATGACCAGCTTGGGAGGAAAGGGATAATTTTTGAACAGGGACACTATTTCTCTGTCGGCCAATTATAAGAAAAAAAGTCTTGCTTGCTTGTAGAACAGCTACAAAATTTATGGCTGCCGTTGGGACAGACAGTCAGTGGGCTATTGATCCACGCACTAAAAGATTGGTAATAGACATTCTGGCTCGCATGAGCAGTATTTTTTTTTCTTTTTCCATCTTCGTTCTTGTCTATGTTTACCATGAATGAATAACTCCTCATCTCTTGGCAGAGAAACTGACGAGGACAGAAAAGCTAGAAAGGGCAGAGGTACGACAGAGGGCCAAGACTTCTTTGATGGAAATGAAGAGCCTTGGAAAAGTGTGTTATCTCTCCTATTTCGCATTGTCTACTTCTGCAACATCTATGAACTTGGAATTTTAAACGATCGATCTCTTGTATACATCTGTATTGACGCAGGTCCTTGATTCTCCCATGGTGGAAACAGAGCTCTCGAATGCAGCTGCGTTACTCTAGGATGAAAGAAAAAGACCAATGACCAAGAAAGATTTTTTAAAGCTGAGAGATGCTCTAATCACATCCTTGATGATCAGAAACATCAGAAGAGCAATGGAGTTCAAGGATTTCCGAATGGGGGAATTCCAGTTGAGAGATCCAACAAGCGGAGATGGAAGGTGTCATCCGAGTGGCTAGGCACAAAACTGGTAGCAAAGGTGATCTGTTGATCTTAGGATTAGGTGAATGCATATGTAGTAACTCTGTCACACTTTATATTGTTTTTTGTTGTATTCCTTGATTTCCCTAGTGACTTTGGAAGAGAGAGAACGTAAGGCTCCCGAGGCTTATGTCAAGTATGCAAGGCCCATCGTCAGTAATTGTAGTGGGAAAAATTGCAACGTTTTTCCAAACTCGACCGGTGGTGACAAAACAAAGACAGATTGCTGTCGTGCAATGAATCTTTCTACAGTAACGAACTCGGCAAGGAAGATCTGCCGAAAGGCCGGTCTAGGGGACCAGGCCTTCAATTCGAGGATTTTCAGGAGGTCGCAGATCTCGGCGGCGTGGAAGGCGTCAGTTGATCGCTCCTTCCGGGAGAAGCTGGCGAGGCAGGCAGGGCACAGCAGTGAAACGCCGTCTCAATATTATGCCTTGTATGATAGGCGTAAGTCAGGTGGTGAGATAGTCGACTTCCTGGATAACCTGAGGCAGTAAGTATATCAACCTGCAGTACACATTGACTGTCTGATCCACTGATCCGTTCATTCATCCATTTCACTTGACCTTTCCCTAGGAACGTAGACGAGGAGAGAGAGGCATAGGTTACCCAAGGGGAGGAGGAGGAAAAAAGAGAACGGGAGGAAGAGAAGGAAGAGAAGGACTGCGGTAACCAGAGGGACGAGGAGGGGCACGAGCGATCCTTCGGGGAAAATGAAGTAAATCTGTTCGTTCGGTTCCCGGAGTAAGCAAATGTTAACTTGTAAAGCTTGTTTTGTTTGATATAGTTATTCGTTAATCCATTCACTCATTCATTCCCTTCTTCAGGACAAAGACAGAGCAGCAGGCAGAGGAAGACGATATCTCGGAGGGTAATGTAGGTTTAAGGCTGTCAGAAGAAAGTGATAGTTAATCGGATGGGGCTTCTGATGCCTAGGAGATGGAGGCTGTGGTGGAGCCGAAGGACGAAAAGGAGAAAGAACCAGAGAAGGAAGGAAAGATGAAAAGGAAATGAAAGGAAATGAGCTGAAGGAGAAAAAGGAACAGGAGAAAGAGCTGGAAAAGTTTCGTCCATTAATGAGACCCACAAGGTAGTTGGCAATGTAACTTTGTTCTGATCAGGATAAGTAGTGAAAAAATACATAAAGAGTTGAAGAGTAAGAGTAAATGCAGGACTCTAACAGTGTCAATTTCTTTGCAGTACGATATTCTGTGGAAGCTGTGGGAGGTCAATTATCCCGAGGAAGTCGTTTCATAGTAATGTGAAAATGGCAGCATTATCAAAGGTGTGTCAAAGGATAGAAAACTTAAGGTGGTAAAACGGTGAATAGATCAATGTACTTTGTAACTTTTCACATATATAAGCATATCTTAAAAGACTTTTACTTCCCTTCAGTGATTGATGAAACAAAAGTTGAAGGTCAGCCTTTAACGAAGGTGGGCCCAAGAACCTCCAATGTACATCATTATACCTGTAGTAGTTTGCTGGCCTGAATTCAAGACACTCTTCACCGGATTTTTTTAAGGCCTACTCTATTTTGAATAAATGATTTTACAATGAACACAACGGAGAAATGGCTTTCCCAATTACATTTTCGATAAAGATGCAAAGAAAACACTGGACAAGATCGTAATCAGGAAAGATACTGTACTTGCTGACTCAAACTTCCCTTACACCGACCAACCTTCTCATAACCTCATCAGAAAATTAATAAATGTAATGAGCAAACTTTAAATCATTAAAACATTCAAAAGTTCAGATTCCCAAAACTAGACTATTATATAGTTTTATTTGTGGTAGCTGTAATACTATCGGTATAAAAAAAATGTATATATATATATATATATATACATACATATATATATATATATATATATATATATATATATATATATATATATATATATATATATATATATATATATACATACATACATACATATATATATATATATATATATATCCGAAATTTTTCCATTTGAGTAGCCGAGTCTCCAGTTCAGTAATCCTGTGTTTTCCTCCAGAGTTCAGTGAGGAGTAAGACCCAATTAGCAACGGGACCTTTTCTACCCTCAACTCTGCAGCCTCTGTTTTTAACTTCGTATATTATAGAATTGATAGATAGATAGATAGATCTATGGATATTGAGGCTGAAACTAAACTTGTGAAACGGCTCTTCCAGCAATGGAGAAATATAGAAACAGTAGAGCCACATCTCTGTACATTTCCTTTCTTCATGACACATTTTCTATGATCCTACTGCTGGACATTTTATTCTGTGAACCAACCAAAATATGGCATATGTATCAATTTCATGATTATTCGTCTTTCTTCGACACTTAATTCAGACTGATTAATTCTAAGATATAAAATTGTCGTATTGAATTTTAATCTATTAGTTTCATAGTTACATTTGTCCATAGCCCATGGATATTGCAATACTCTGAATAAACAGTGTTCCTTGCTGTCCTGCTATTTACCTAATTAAGCCCCGCTTTCCAGTTGGGAAATAAATATTACAAGCATATATACATATTCATGTTATGCATGATTTACGTTTTTATTTGCATGAGAAAAAATAAATAAAACCTATCAATGATCTGTCAAACTACTCGAGTGCTTATTTACTACACTGACAGAGAACTTGTTTTGTAATTAATTTGTAGCAGTAGACTATAGATTGTTTACTTGACTTATAGCATATTCGGTCATCTTAATTTATCATGCTGAAGTCAGGCACATTGGTTATTCATTAATAATTCATGATTAGTTATTCCTTTCAGTGTCTATTTCTATTTCATGTCCGTGCTTGAATATTTTAATTTTTAATTCCGATGCTCATTTGTGAATCAAGACCATCTGAGGTCATTTTAATGATATCAAAAAGGCTTACACTTTATTTATTACATGTTAGAGACATCACTCTAGTCACGAGGAAATGCCCCAACAGTCATTTCATACTTGGATCAACACCACCACAATATACTATAGTGCTCAGGGGAATGGGGCACTATTATAATGCTCTTGTACAAAGAGGGGTTATACCTCCACGAATTAGACTGACAGCAGGATAGCTTTACCGATTAAATTGGGTCAGCCTGGCTGTCTAGCTGATTAGGTGGTCAGGCTGCGTGCTAGATCTATTGGTTGCAAGCCAAAATCAGAGAATGAAGTCAAGGATTTACACAATTCTATCACTTAAAAGCCCTTTCTTGTGGCAAAACTTATACCATGTATATATATATATATATATATATATATATATATATATATATATATATATATATATATATATATCGAAAACAAAAATCGTCCACTTCCATGAAGTGATCAGGTGCGGAGACCGGAGCCAAGAGGTAATCACCTTCGCGGCGGGTGAAAAGAACCTTCCGATGAGGACAGGCAAATGGCTCAACCATACAAATGCCGACACACACACCTTCAGTCACTCATTTTCTCTGTGAAACCACCACCAACGCTTTACACCCCCCCCCCCCCACACACACACACACACCACCTTAGAACAATTTCGGTAATTCGTTTCCCTGTCATTGCAGGATATAGAATTCCTCATAACGAAAAGTAATCATGTTATGACTGCTTCTCTATAGGTACAACTAAATTATTTAGAAATAGAACAGCACATCCGCATCGAAATACGGAATATTTATGTGTCAGAAAATGAGTATAGAAACTCTCATGCACCAGCCTGAGGTGTTATTACAGCATCATATGAAGCAAACATCTTCAGGTGATTTGCAAACATTCCTATTTAATGCTGTAAAAAAAACTTTGTGCCACAGGAAACCATAATCGGGCAAGGAGCTCACTGGTACTCCATGGAGTTAGTATCGATCAATTCTTGTCTTCCAAATAAACAATATCACAAGTATGAAAGCGACTATATTTATTTATGTTACCTATGTTTATCATCATGATGTTGTTAAATGTTGTGGTATTACTCAATAATCATGTAGTGATGTGATCAATATACACTGATTTATGTTTCTTCAGCGCGAAGAGTGTGGCTTCCATTATTATAAGGGATTGCTGGAAGGCAAAATGCTATCATTGGGGAGCCGTTGTACTCCTTTGCTCAGCCTTTGACACAAACAACCGTAATTGTTAACTGCCTCATTGGAATGGTGTGGCTGTGTAGTTCCGTCATTTGTGATTGTTTAGTTGCGCGTGTTGGCGAGTGTTAAAGCGCGCGTAAAAGCCAAAAGGCGTTGAGGATTGTGTGGGTAATGAGAACCTCCTCAGCACCGACGGAGAGGAGACGCACTGACTAGGGAGACAACTTATTTCCAAAGGCGCATTTAACTTCCTAAAAAGGTAAATATAGCATTTTGTATACTACAAAAATGATTTTGTTAAACTCTGATTTGTTAAGAAAGAATAGATGTGAGATTGTAAAATTTACGTAAACATTTTGAAAGAGGGGTAAATTAGGAGTTTGAACGATATCTTGCTAAACGACCTTCTCCTTCCTCCATGGCAGTACCTGCAAGGCCGTGAATGCTGCAGGACTAACGTCCCACAACCAGAGACTCTAGACAGTATTACGACCACTTCTCCTATACTTAGTATAATTGGCCTTGTCCGTGTTGAATCCATTTACTTTCTTTATTCTGAAAACTTATCACCTGATTCAACACTGAGAAGTGGTGTAATAACATTGCCACAATGTCCTTTTTATTGTGACAACAGTGATCCAATCTTATGTTAAGATACAAGAGCATTAATTGTTCAACTTCGGATAATAAAACACTTATTTATATAAAATTCAAAACTATATTAAAATAAAAATGTCTTCTACATTTAACAAAACATAAGAAATAAACACAATATGAATCTTCAAATCACTGATACAAAACTAAATAGAATATCTTTCAAAAGCACCTCCAAACATATTCACTCGTAATAATTCCAATCCCCGTATTAATGGATTTCCCAAATACTGTGAGACAAACATTAACTATTTTAGTTAACAACCTGAGTAGGCAAATCACATCACACAGCATAGAAATTTCCAGTAATCCTTCTGTCCTTGTTTCCCAAGTGTAAACAATGGCCTCGACCCCAATGTAGGAATACATTAACTATCTCCGTTAATATCACAATAATCCTACCACTGAGATCAAATACATCCATCAAACCTTGTAGCTGAACCCATCGAATCCACGATAAACACCACAAGAAACACAACTTGGACAAAATAACGCTACAATCGACCAAACAAAATAGTGAGAGACGACACCAACTATCACAGCCTGGGTTCCCCACATGTCTCTCGAATGTAAACAAAACGCTCCTGATTAGGACGCTTGCGTTGCGCATCTCGCTCTCTCACTCTCAAACAAAATCAGTATACATTACATAAAGTAAATATAACAAAACGATCATAATTTCTATATCAGGAATCAGGGCGTAATAACAGGTAAAGCAATCGCCTCTCGGAAATTTCACTTTACTGTTGGTCGAATTAATACTTGTGGAATTCAAGCAGTTACCCTCTTTTATGAATATGATGGAGCATTGAGGAGGAACTTTCCTTTACATATGCACAGAAAATTTAGGAAGCATTTTGTAGAAATATAAGCCTTTATTACCGATTTATTTTTAACCCCAATATCCTATTAGGGACAAACCTGTAAACAATGGAAAAGAGATCACGACCCAATACATTTACCCGTTACTCGTCAGCTTATAAATACCTGCGTATTTATAGGCTGTTATTGAGCCTGTGAAATGAGTTCCTTAAGCTTCAAGTGCGATTGCGTTCTGGTTATAAAAAATGGATTCTTCCAGATTCCAAGCACAAACCAGCGAAAGATAACTACCAAAGTCTATTCCAAAAATGTTATCAGGGGTGATTACTTAATAATGGTACTACTTCTGGAAATTTGAATCTCCTTAAAATTTGATCCTTTTGTATCTTCACAAGGAGGAAGGACTCCCATTTACGTAAATATTATGGTGCAATGTGGTGATCATGTAATAAAATCACTTTATTGATGTAATCATGAATGAAATGGCGTTATGACAGCTATTGAAACAGACTATTACCCCCACAATATTTCATTTTCGTAAAAAAAAAAAAAAAGTTATATCCATTTAAATTAGATGTATTAATCGTCAGTTGTAAAGCTGGCAATGATAGCAACTCTAACTAGCATGGCTTTTTTGTTACTTGCAACAGTAAGAATCCTTAAGAATCAATAATAATGTAAAACGGTAAGCATAAAGAGTAATGTTGATAATGCCAATTATGAAAGATTTGATATTCATAATCTTGCTTGCATTATAAACGATCGTCCTTGATAGTTATATGAATATTGCTGAATTTCGTGCATAGCTCGCCTAAAAGGGTGTTTCTTGTCAACATTGTTACGAACAAACCAGGACTTCTCGGCATGATCCTTTATTGGTGTTCTCAGGTTGCCAAGAACAGAGCCGCTAATGACAATGACCAACATAAACGACGAAAAGCAAATGTCAAAGAAAAATATAATGAAATAGTCTTATGATTTCAATACTTACATTCAAAGTACTTATAGTTTAAAATGGTAATTTACCCGACGTTTAATATTATGGAAATGATTTGTGTAATTTCAGTATTTGTATCTGCATGTATACCTTGTATATAAATACATTACAGATATATAGTACAGCAAGGTTGACGCTGGACTTGAACATGTAAGAGTAATCCTGGCCTAACTCGGTCGTTCATAGATGAGCGCGAGCCGCCTTCCCTCCCTCCCTCACCACCCTCCCTCCCCACCCTTTCCTCTCCTACTGTCTAGTATTTTTCTTAAATTATTATTCTCAATCCTAATTATTTTTAATGATCTTTTATTACAACTGTTAATGTCATTGCCTTTAACATTTCAATAATAACTTTCCATTGGCATATATCATACATTATTATTGTAATACATAACCATTAGGCTTGTGGCAAAATGTCTAACGATTAAGCCACTTATGCACTTAAAATTCATGCACATATGCTCTAATAAGTATGCACTTCATGACCTCAAAAACATGCCGTTTAAGTTCTATTCCATGCCCCTATGAGTTGCATTTAAAATAGTTACTCCATAATTTTCTACTAAATCAAAGTTTTCTATGTATTTATATATAGAAAATTTGTTACAACGCGTGCTATAACTATTAAAATACATCCTGTACCAACATTGGAAATATCAATTGTCAATATTTATGAATCATTAAAATCATAATTCGTATCAATATGTATTGGCAAGGGTTTATTTAATTAAAATAAATATTGAGTTTAGTTTTAATTTTGTTACCCTTTTCAAAATATAATCTGTTTAACATAAATGAATTTTCATTTTTAACACTTAATAAGCATTGAATATGGCATTGTGAATATAAGTTGTTAATTAACAATTAACAAATAACAAATAACTAAATTTCTAGTACATCAGGATTGCAGTTTTCAAAGTTAAAACATATCCTGTTTGCAGCTAACACTTATTCAACATCGCACGACACGACTGGTGCATACAAGAATGCTGTCAAATTAGAAGGAGACAGTTGCTTCACGTATTCGTCTTTCTCAACGTTATTCCCTTTATCAGACAATAATTGATTTATGATTTTCTGACTAGATATCCTTGTTCTTATTAATACACTGTTAAATTTATCCGCAACAGCCATATAATGCATTTAAGCTTACCTTGACATCTTCAACTATTTGCAGTGCATTAGAAAGTGCTAATCCTTCCTTCTCTAGTTTTCCCATTGCATTTGATATTATGGTAAAGTTGTTCGATACAAAGTGAACATCTACAGACAATTGAAAGTCATTTAAGAGCCCTTGGCATTCAGATATTGCCTTCGATTCTGATTCATCTAATTCAGACACAACTTTACTGAATATTTAAAATAAACCCTTCACCATTCACAGTGATGTCATACGAAGAAAGCATATGCCCAATCAACCGGACATATGCCCTATGAACAGGGCATATTCTCCTTAAAATAAAAGCATGTTGCATATATGCAATATGCATTTAAAAATAAATGCATGCAGCATACATGCTTCATGCATTTCATGCCGTGTCACAAGCCTAATGATCATACATTATTATACATTATATACGATATCATAATCATCATCCGTCTACATACTATTATAATTGGTGATATTGTTCTTACTTCTTAAATAATATGACCATTCATAAAGAGGTTTGTCTTTTCAAAGATATATCAAGAGAAGGAAGCGGCGAGAGCGTCGAAGTTCTGAGCCAACCGAATGGCACTTCGTTAATGCTATGTCACTTTGCTTTAGGCGACACTGACGGGGAATTCGAAAAGTCAGGAAGAGAAATCCAAAATAACTGAAAGCGTCCTACACCTGACCTGCGAGACGGTTTTCACCAAATGCATTTTATGAAGTAATTAATTCATGGGCTCGAAAGTTGTCGTAGTGTTATTCATACTTATGTTATTGCAGAACTTCAGATTGAGAGAGAAGTCATAAGCCACAAAGATAAGCAGAAAAAAAAAATATATATATAGGATATAGATGAGAATGTATTCTACGTAGATTCTACGCCTATTAATGAGTTCTGTCTCCATCTGTTTATGTAGCTAGATTTTAGTTTTTCTATATCCATCTATCTTTCTATCTATATTTAAATGTCTACACACAATTAGAGAAAGATAAGAATATCAGAAGAAAGAGGAGTGTGTGCGTGTAAGAATACAATCCCACTTCTATTTATTTGTATTAAGCCTGTGGAAGCAAACCTTATGAAGGCGCAACGCTTGTACAAGAGTCTTACTAAACCATGAATGATTTAATCCAAGAAAAGCATCAATCAAACGAGCTATAAACTGAAAGACTAAATGCAATTTATCCCAGAAATTATTTTTCAGACCTATTTCCTGGTTTAATCGTGTATTGATCATTTAACCCTATAACCCGTGACTATGCTAACTAGCGG
>BOPN01000229.1:337500-340000 GCA_017312705.2 Penaeus japonicus
CCACAGTGAATGGAAATCTCGATACTGGAATAGGGGATGCCCACCCTATCAAGGGTGATCAGGCCCCTAACTCCGTAAGTGCTAAGCAAAGAAGAAAAAAATACGCTAAGAAGTGGACCGAGTCTCCCGTGAAAATCTCATAGAGCATTACAATGTACATGTTCCTCGATCGTACGATTGTAGAATGCTTAGATGGGGAGCCATGACACTACGAAATGGTTATCTCTTTGTCCCCCTGGGGCATCCAAATCGGACGCACACGTGATGGTGTCGTCAGAACCGCCAGGCTGTGAAAGCTCCATGGAGTATTCCTCTCCAGAGGCAGTTGCGAGAATTGATAACTTCTCCTTGTGTTGTCCTTATACAAACAGGAGCAAGGAATAAAGGAATAAACATTTTAATAGAACAGAAGAACTGAATCAGATAGACTCAGAGAGAGACTCTGAATAAGTAGACAGGAGTCTGAAGTCTTTAGCTGACACTCCCTCATTGTACTGTATTATACTATAATAGAACAGTTCAGTTTTGAGAGATATGCGAAAGCGAAGCTTCACCCGTGCTACATGCACAAGGCTTCTGTCAGCTCAGCTATAAGTGCTGACTCATCTGATCATCATAAATGAATGCTTATCGAGGCAGTCTGATTGCATGCAGGCGCTCAAGTTGCCAGGTAAGCAAATGGCATAATCGTCTCACCAGCCCAGTGGCTGTCGTTTGTGGTGGCGTATGGTGCGTCACAATGATCACAGCAGCGGTCATCATAATCAACGGTAGGTGTGACCTGCCATGCACAAGGGTAGCTTATTCTCAGTCTGTGAAGACTGACTTTAGCACTCCTTGATATTCTTGGGGAGACTATCAGTGGCTCATAGCCTATGGTGTCTGAGTATCAATTGGCTGAAGGAGAGGTTCTCGCTTCCTCTCTATAGCCCTGCAAGACACCATGCTGCCCTGCAGCTGCCGTTTTGTGCCTTAGCAGTTCTCGGCTAGGATGAACGATATGATCATACAAGGGTTCTTTCCTGCTGTTGTCTGACAACATGTCAGCAAGGTCATTCCCTTTTATACCAGCATGGCTTGGGATCCATTTAAGCAAAATGTGGATACCCAGAGCCAGGATTCTCTGAGTAATGGGAAGTATTGGAACAATCGTGGAAACTCCGTGACATGGGGGTAGGCTTACGACAATAGTTACACGGGCGAAAAAAAATCATGTTTTTATTGTGCTTTTTCTTGCCAATACTTCATATGAACATACATGTACTACGTTTGGAAAGTAATATCTATATTGGATATATTAGGCATCATTGTCCTAGACTTGGATTACAAACCCTTTTAAGAAAACATAGATTCTCTGCTGATTTTGAGTTTATTTACCTCTTGGCGGACTTTCCGAAGGAGAGTTAAGTTAAATGAATAGTAAAAGTACTAATGAACGTAAAATTAAATATAACTATATGAAATATGTATACATTAGATCTATATGTATAATATATTAAAGATACACATATATGTACAATATACACACATAAAATAAGGAAGATTTATACATAAACACACAATCCCTCTCATCCAGTTACCAACGGCGCGTTCGTGGAATGGTTGTCAATTCTTTAACCAGGAACAAGTACAACGACTGATTCATACCAAAATTGAATTATCTTTTGTTAGTGCTACCTGTGATTGTAGTTTCTCTTATGAATTTGTCGTATGGACAGTGCCATTCATCCAAAACATGTTAACTTTGGAACGGTTGGTAACCTGAAGCTGCTGACGCAGACTTGCCACGCTTTTGCTCCTAGTTTTAAAATACCGCCTTCGTGACGTGAACACGACATGAACATGACATGGCCACGGCACGCAGAATAGGTCCTAGAATACGGCCGATAGTCTAGGTAAGGGGAGTCCATGCCCTTAACCAATAGTGTCTCCTTCAGGAGGTATTTGCAAAGAGCTCATGGTTCTGTGTAAATCATCTGTGCACCTTCTTTCTTAGCTGCAAATTCGATGGAGACTGTGTGACCTTAGCAAGAAATTGGGCTGCCATTTGATTGATTTTAAGTGTCCAGGGGAAAAGACTGGCCTCCACAAGAAGGTTGATAAATCTAGTCCACTCAGACTGCCTCATTTTGCCGTTTCCTAAGTCCAGGCTTGACTGATCAGGGTAAAGGTCGATTCACACACATCAGTGACGTATCAGTGCCGTGTCCACTCAGTGCTTCAGTATCAGTGAACAAAAATATCGTTGCTTCGAATTCAACCGAAGCATTCACACACGTCCGGCGCAGTACAGTGTTTTAACTCTCAGTGGCCGTTCCGTCTCCGTTCCGTCAAATTGAATATCGTCGCCACCGATAGATTTTCACGGACGCTGGACGACTGTTCTGAACTCTCAAGAAAATGGATGACGAACTTCTGATTGAACTGGTGCGAAATCATACAGTTCTTTATGAACTGTCCCAACCAAAATATATGGATTGCAATTTCAAACAAGATATAT
>BOPN01000229.1:355000-360000 GCA_017312705.2 Penaeus japonicus
AAAAATCGCATGTTACGTTCCGTGTAAATTAATATGGCAAAGGGACATTTCGGGAGTTATTGTACCGTTTCGAATCATTCTCCCCAGGTAACCATAGCCGTGTTTTCGGAGGATGCGTCAATGGCTTCGCTTTGGGAGAGTTATCAGGTCTTACGAGACAGAAGGCCGAAGCTGGTTCGAGTCGGTTCATGGAGCTCAGGCCAGCAGTCCCTTTCCGCGGACAGGTCGTGGGTGCAGACCATTCCTGGGGCTACAGTGCTACCAAAGATGCATTTATCTAGGAAGACCATGCATTTCGGTCTGCTTATTGCGCCCGAGGGTGACGTTGCACAGAGACGGCAGGACCTGACGGGTCTCCGTCTTCGGTGTACGGTTCTGCCAGTACGTTTCAGTTTTGTTCATGAAGGCTTTTCGAAGACAAATATTCTGTGATTTACATAAAAGTTATTGCAAAATGTCCTGCTTGATTTTTTAAAAAGTTTCAAGTGATTTTTAAAAATCTATAAATAACGTTAAGATAATTTATAGTTGTCGTATTTCATTCAACCCAATAGCTATATTTCTTGAAAAGAAATGCTGACATTTTTCTAATCGTTTACGGGTGAGACGCAGTTGGTTGACTGTTTCCTATATATAAGTTTGGGTAATGTTTTAAACATATGCATTCCTCACATTGAAAAATCATATTTTCTCATAGTTTTTCTTAGGGGAAGAGGGATGTTAACCATTATGTCGCATTGATATCTATCAGGACACAACCACATTGGTGACACGGAACCAGGATGGTGCTATGGTACTTGGAGGAGTCTATGGGAACCTCTTCAACCTCATTCAGGAAATTGCAAATTTCACGTAAGATGGCAATATTTCTTCTTAATCAGATCGTCTGTATTTCAACTGCTTATCTGTAAATATTTCTCCATTTCATATCAAGATGAACCCTTTATTACGTTAATAGTTATTAAATATTCGTATTACGTTTAGTGTTGGAAAATATAGATAGAGGGAGCATATGCAATACGCAGAGCTACCATCATTGCTTATAAATTTGATACCATGCTGATAACGCACTCACATAGGTCTACCTGCCATATCCCACAAGACCTTAAGTATGGAAGCTTCGAGAACGGAAAATGGACGGGAATGGTAGCAGATCTGGTGTATGACCGCGCTGATCTAGCCGTCACGCCCCTTGATGTCACGGAGGAACGGATGCATTATATCGACTACTTACTTAGTATTGGGTTTTCAAGGTTAGTTCTTTTGAGTGCGATGTCTTTTTTGAAGTTGTCATTAATAGTGTGATGAATATGTACGTTTATGTGTGACTATTATGTGTGTGTCATGACGGCAGTAGCTCTCCCCCGCATGGGCCTGACACGCACAGCACTGTGCACATGTATGTGTGTGTGTGTGTGTGTGTGTGTGCGTGTGTGTGTATGTAGATAGATAGATAGAGAGAGAGAGAGAGAGAGATGAAAAAAATAACCACTAATAAATTCATCGACCTTATTTCCAGATACATGGTCGTAATGAAGAGACCTTCATCCAGTGACTTCCTATGGACGACATACATCCAAGAATTCCATAAAGATGTGTGGGCACTGCTCTTGTTCTCAGTCTTGGTCATGATAGTAGTGTTATACATCATCACGGGACTTCTTCCCACAGAGGAGAAGATTTCACTGTCAGAGTCCTTTACTATTGTGAGCGGATGCATTATAGCCCAAGGTATGTCTGGTTTATTTCTTGAAGCCCACTCTGTACTGCAAGAATAGAATCAGTGAAGACTCCATAGTGCTTCTGTTAGGCGGCAGGGGTTAAGGAGGGGCTGTGGAATGATGTGCTGAAGAAGGTACGAAAGGAAGAAAAGTGAACAGAGAAGCTTTGTTTTAAGGAGTTATTATGTAATCAATTTCAAAGTGACTTGTAGTTTTAGGTTTACTCGTCTGATATAGAAATTCTTTTTTTTCTATTCCAAATAAAAGGATATATGACATCCCATTTGCCTTGAAAATATTTATCAGTCACAAAGACCAGGTAAAATCATACATACTGATATTCACAGCACTCAAAATGGATGGTGTCATGAAGGCAGGAATTTCATCATATTCACAACACTTTACGACCTCATTTTACAGAATTTTTTCTTTTTTTTCTTTGGAGGAGGGGGGTGGGGGGGGCTAAGGCCAAGGCCGGGATTGATGGATATAGAGACTGGAGGGCAAACCACTCCTTGGATGTAATATAAGTGAAATAAATTAGGCAGTCCCTAAATATTTTACAGTTTCAGTAATACGTATTGCATTATGGTTATGCCAGTAATTCTAAATCAATAATTCATTTCAATATCAAACGCGCTGTTTCCAGGTAGCTATCTGAACTTCCGTACTTCGGGAGCGCGAATCGTTTTCCTGACGGCGATGATATCGGGTGTCCTCCTGATGGCGCACTACACCAGTTACCTGGTCTCTGCGCTGGCGGCAGGACCCTCCCTTCCGCACTACATCACACTGGAAAACGTGCGCCAGTCTGGGATTTCCGCGGGTTGGACCGACGGAACAGCGATGTCTGAGTACATGAGAGTAAGAAAGATTTACTTTTGAGTCTTCTCTTCTCCTGTTCTTTCGCTCCATTATTTGTATTGCATAGTATTTTGATGGTATATATAAAAGAGCTGGTGGCAGTGATACGTGAAACATGGTAACAGAATGGCTCATTGCATTTACTAAACCTTGATCTCCGTCTAGTACCAATCAAATTGATGCAGATAGGTACTCTCACGTACTTCCATTCTGCTCCATTAGCTATCCAGCGATGAGACCCACCGAAAATTTTGGAACTTCATCAAACAAAACAAAAAAAGGGCGCTGGTAAAGAATTCATCGGAAGGACTGCGCCGAGTTCTCCAAGAATCATACCTATTCATAGAAGCAGAATCCGTTCTCCTCCAGCACAAACGAGACTGCCAGTACCATTTCATTCCTCTCTTGGGTTTCAACCAGCTCTCGGCATTCACCCTCCGAAAGGACTCGCCTTTGGCTCCCATCTTCAATAAGATGTAAGTCTTCTGTATTCACGCTTGACGATGATGATGAGTATGAGCGTTCTGGTAAAACATATTGTTAATAATGATGATAATAACATTAGTAATAATAAGGATGTTAAAGACAAGAACGGTTTTGATAATTTTGATATCGGCTATGATGGTTAAGATCATGTTATAACAATCATGTCGATTTTTATTATTATCATTATCATTACTATTATCTCTATTATGAGAATGATGCTGATGATAATGATGCTGCTGATGATGATTTTTGTTACTGATATAACCATTGTCGATATCATTATCATCATTAGCATCACCAATTATAATACAAATGGCAACTGTGAAAATACAATAATCATTCATATCACAACACCTTGGAATAGCTAGAATTTTATCACAAACCACAAAATATGTGAAAATATTTACATATCATTGTGGGGAATTAATAGTAATATTTTATTTACAGAATTGTCGACATACAGGCAAGCGGTGTGCTGAGTAAATGGTGGACAGAATTAATGATGAAAACCACTCCTGTTTGTCAGTCATCAGAGGGAGCCAGTATAGGCCTACCTACGGTGTTCAGTGTATTTGTAGTAATGTGTATAGGCCTGATTTTGTCATTTCTTATCATGCTCATAGAACGTTCTAGCCAAAGAAGCGCTGTAACTGAAGTTAAAAATATATCAATACGTTAAAGTGGTATGATAACGTGGTGGGTGTTTTCATTATTTAGTGGCAGTTTCCCACCCTCCTTTCGGTTGAATTTATTGATGTTAAGAATGTATAAGTGTTTAACATTTTCTTTTATTTTGTAACAAATATTAAGAAATGCATGTAAGATTTTAACCAGTTTCTTTCTATTTTGTTACACATGCTTGTAAATTCTGTCGCCTTATGTTCCTGTTTCTTCTTTCATATCCCTTTTCTTAGTGTTGTCAGATCTAGGACTATATCTATATTTCCACAGATAATTACAGTGATATGCAAAAAAAAATATATATATATATATTTATGTGTGTGTGTGTGCGTGTGCGTGTGCGTGTGCGTGTGCGTGTGCGTGTGCGTGTGCGTGTGCGTGTGCGTGTGCGTGTGTGTGTGTGTGTGTGTGTGTGTGTGTGTGTGTGTGTGTGTGTGTGTGTGTGTGTGCATATATGAACTACGAAAAAACATGATTTACCACTGCAAGCATAAGTATAATATTTTGCGGGAATAAACAAGATATTTTCTGCAATTAAGTAAAACTACAAAAAACATGCGTGTGTGTGTGTTCAGTTTCACGTAACTCATGTGAACGGCTAGGTAGCGCAATCGTTAGCGTGCCGACCTCCCATCCACGTGGTCGGCAGATCGAGCCCCGTCTAAGTGAGTTTCCACTGTAGCCTGGCGGCCACTGCCGTGTCTGGGCAATACGGTGGGTAAGGACCAAGCTCAGATTGAGTAACACTCGTTGTCTCTCTCTCACGAGTCAGCACACTGATACAGGTGGGCTCGCCTCAGTTCATATAAGCCCGGTGCATCTGCTTTCGAAACCTAGCTTATCCTTGTCATTATCACAAAAGGGAGCTTTTAAGATAGCTCAGCGGTTAGCCCGCCGGCCTCATCCCCGTGGTCGGCAGATCGCGCCCTGTCCAAGCTCGTGAGTTTCCACTGTTGCCTGGCGGTTACTGCTATGGCTGGGCACAATGGCAAGTAAGGACCAAGCTCAGATCGAGTCAAGATACGTTGGTATACTCTCTCACGAGCCGATACTCGCTGACACAGGGAGTTTGCTTTAGTGCATATAAGCCCGGCTCAGCCTTATTAATCATAAAAATACAGCCAACATGATGATGAAAAGGGTAGTTTGAACGTCACAACCACGACATATCTTCCTTCTGCACATTATCGTTATATGATATTCATAGTATCATAAATTACAGTAACATGCTAAATGTGTTTTCAAAGT
>BOPN01000229.1:367500-382500 GCA_017312705.2 Penaeus japonicus
TCGCCTCTTCCTTGACTTTGAATCATGTCGCGTGTGTTTCTCAGCTCGTGATGAAGCATCTGATGGAGTTGGGGCCAAGAAATTTCTTCCACTAATACTTGTCATTGAGTCAGTGCGTGACATTATAATTATCCCTTTCTTCCTTTCCCTCGTTCGTTCAACATCCTAGGAAAGTTACAGTGATATTAAAAGAATTTTTTTTCTTTTTCTTTTCTAACATTTGACTAATGCATAGTAAGAAAATATTACAAGAAAATACATTGAAATGGTTCCTAAAACTTCATTCCAAACAAAATATGTGTTACTTAACATAAAGGTTACCTTGTTTTCAGTTTCTCTTTCTTTATCACATGGCTGCACTTTTTTATCTTCATGTAGTCCTACACCCAGGAGGTCGTTTGTCTCTCGCAATCTTGCAAGTAATGAGGTTTGTTCCTTTTGCTGTAGGAAAATTTTAAAATAATAGGTAACAGGCCTTTATTATCAAAGTTATGACAAAGAATGAACAAGGTATATATAACACTTAATACTAATTAGTAACGAATGATAACAGTGTTCCCTTTTACATACAGCTCTAATACGTTTCAGGCAGTTATCAAGCCAGTTCCTTATTGTTTGCTTAGCAACTTCCTCTTCTATGATGTATTCCAACTCCTCTCTAGCCATCAATTCTTCGAGCTGGAGTGATTTTCGGATATCTACACTCCTGTATGACAGCATACTGAAAGAAATGAAGATTAGGTAATACTCTACTGTAAATGGTGGTCTTATTAATAGCCATATCAGAAACTTATAACATCATAGAAATAATAGTTGTTTCTCTTACTTGAGCACGTCATGGAAGGTAACATCATCTCCATTATGTAATCGCTCTAATTCATAGCACATGTGTTTGAAAAGTAATCTGTCCTTTTCTGGATCTACTTCCAGTCTGCCTTTCAGAAGACGCAGGATAAACTTTACCTGAGAAAATATGTATTAATATAGTCACAAATGGAAATTCATTGATGGATTGAAGCCCAATGAAAGTATCAATGAATTCAATAAAGACAGTCACCAGGAAATCAAATAATGATAATAAACTCCTTATTGCATGATCTTTCAAATGGGGCAGATTTAGTTCCTCTGACCTGCTTTTAGTTTCATCCTTGAGTGCTTGTTGTTTACTACTATTGTTCATGCTGAATTTAATACTTTTAACTTGAATTTAAGATGCATGTCCTCACTAAGGATGAATAGTTTTAATACTTGTCTCTTTTTTTATATATGGTAAAGAATATGACTGGATTTTAAAAAGTGATTACAGAGTCCCACACAAAAAAATAAAATGCTCATGAAATTACTTATAAAGGGAAATTCACAATCTACTGATGTTAACATGCATAAAGTTGGATTTTGACCACAAATCCTTACCTTCCTCACTGGAATAACACCACGCTGATTGACATCAACAATATTCCAGGTATTTTGAAAATTACGTATATCAGCATAGGAAAGCAAAGCATCCTCTTCATTGGAATAGAATAAAGAGAAGTTCTCCATGATGATAGCTACAAGAGAACAAAGCATAGTAGTGAATGGTTTGAGGAATTTTGATACTTAAAATTAATTATTTACAAAATCTATATTTAGATATATATAGAGATGTTACACAAACAAAGTAGTACATACACAAGCAAAGGTAAATTGTTTCTATTAAATATGTAAATGAGAATACATTCAAAAATAAATATCATCACAAATGAGGAAAAAAAAGAGACCATTACTATCCACTAAAATTGTACCTACCAACCAGTAAATTCAGCACAATGTATGTGATGATAACATAGAAGGAGCAGAAGAAGATGAGGGAGCCAGTAAAGTTACCACAGTCAGTTTCCCAGTAATTAAGCCCTCGGGTGCAAAATGGAGGTGCAACCATACAATCGTGCATAATCTTGTTCCAGTCCTCTCCGGTAACAATGCGAAACAACAGTGTGATGCCATTAGTTGCTGTCTGGAAGTTGGCTTGCCTGTTTGTGAATGGATTACCAGGAGTTTAACTGAAGTGCTACATTATGCAGTGCATGAAATTCTTATATCTCATGACAGAAACATCAACTTCATCAATTTCTGTAGATCTTACCTGCCAATGCCCTCTCCATACTTGACAGTACCAAACAAGATGCATCCAGCCAAGGCATAGGAGAGAATAAGAAGGAACATCCCCATGATAATGAAGAAACTTTTGTAGACAGATACACCTACTGTTAACATTAGCATTTTCAGAGTGGCATGTTTGCCAGTAATTGTGAAGAATCTAAGAATGATCACCATGAATCCAAACATATGTGATTCATCCGTCTGAAAAGAAAAAAATTATAGATATAAATAATATACATAAACAAATAATTTATAGTTCTATACATACTTTCCCATAAATACTATATTAATGCTGATACTTAATTGTATAACAGCATACTTTTTATATTTTTTCATGTAAACTTTCAAACATAAAATATAAACTGTAGAACTTACACGAATTGTGAAATTTAAGATAATCCACACAACACCAAGAACAGTGACAAATAGATCATAACGATTGCGTCTGCTTTGCCAATATCCACGTGGTGTGAAGGCTATAAGTTTCATTACAACTTCTACCACAAACACAAAGTTTAGCAGTGATGACAAGATTGCCAGGTATTGTGTTTGTGCAGCATCTTTCTTCCACTGAAAAAGAGAACAGATAAAATAAATTTAGAACGCTTCCATGACACATTTCCTTTCTACAAGACTTAGATAACATCAATCACCATATATCTCTGAATCAGAGTTTGTGCATAGTATAACCATGCCATAAACAACAACAGTTATAATTGTAATCATGATCTAAAAACACATATACAGTCAATAACTTTCAAATAAATATATCTATAATTGAATTACAAAACTTAAGTTCTTCTTAACAGAAAAACAATTGTACTTACAGCAACACACAGCAAACTGCTGTTAATGATTACAGATATTGCAACAAAGCGTTTGAAGTATATATTTTGGGTAATGTCATATATAGATGCCCGAAATGCTCTACCATCTGGACGTGGCGGAAGGTGTAAGGGTTGGGCAATCTTTAATCTTTTCTTTAGGTCACACCTGCAAAGGTAAATTGTATAAAAGTACTACTCTAAGTCATTATCAGATAATCAGTACAAAAAGTAGAAATCTGCATTCAATGTATTTACGATAACCAATCACACGATTCTCCTGCTCTTTCTACTAACACAAATTGGATACTGTATTAATGCTCATCTAAAAGGTGAAGTGTCAGTGCTAAATCTTATAAATTAACCTTTTTATATCTCGGATAAATGAATATGGTCACTAGAACTAGGAACAAGAGAGTCATTTTATTACCTCTCATTCCATTGTCTTTCATGCTTTGAGTGATTGTATTGTGTCAAAATCAAGTATTCCAGTGAATTGCTTAAAAATGGACCAAAATGAAGAAATCTAGTATTACTTGGGGTAGAAATAAAGAGTTAGCTTTTAAAGCATATGAAACATAGAAAGACTTACCACCTTCGCTGGTCTACTGTGAGAAGAGCTGTTCCTTTGTTCTCAGAATAATTGGCAATCACAACACCAACAAACAACGTAAGACCAATCATGCATCCCAGGAATACAAAAATGTGGATGTAGATGGTTGAGGCCTGTAAAAATATTCTAAAATCAGTTTTCTTTACCTTTTCTTATCCTTTCTTTTTTACATCTTCTGCAAAAAAAGAACCTTGTACAATGCAGAATGGCAATATCGCCATTTTGGTGTAATGAACAATCATAAAGGATCCTTATATCTAAATCATACATAGATGCTTTAGGTAAAATATACCTGTAACATATAGATGAAAATCTTAATGCACAAAGAAGTAATCAAGCTGCAAGACTTCCACAACGTCATCTCTTTTATCTTACATTTACAGTTTATAAGTATGTGGCAAAGACGATCAAGACAAGTTTCATAATTCTCAATAATTTGTCAACAAACATTCAGAATAAAAATAAAAATGCACAAAAAATACTGTAATCATAACTTATTTTTTAATTCAAAGCAAAAGATATTTGAAATAGTTATAGTCTTTCTAATATCTAACATCAAGTGCACATAAACTATCCACTGAGTGAGTGCCTGCAACCAATTATTAACCCCTTGGCTATGAAAATACAATATGCAATGATCTATGGAAAAAAAAAACAGTAGTTATCCCTGTTATAAGCAAAATTTTGTTACTATATTACATATTTGTTCTTAACCAAGGGGCTGAATATTCTTTAAAATGAAAAGATAAATAAAAATAAATCTACATCATCTAGCAATAAAAGCAACACACACTACATAATCTATTCCAAATATGACTGGCCAACAAACTTCCATTCACTGGAGAAATATATGCATGTCCAACTAATTTGTTTCTATGAAAAATGTATAGACATGATTTTGTGTAAACTTCAACACAGTAATGGAGTATACTGAGGTGGAACACTGACTAGCTTTAGAAGAATAAGAAGCAATCTTTCTTTAAATAAAAATCATTTTCTCAGAATGTAAAGAAAATATTTTAAAGTGAAAATAATGGAGTTGAAACCAAAAGAGGATGGGCTAAGTCCAACACTGATGTTATGTGAATGATTTTTTTTTTGCTGAAACTAGCAATAACAGATGTGGTTTAAGAGCAAGCCTATTACAGTAAAAATTAAAACTAATTTGTTTTAAGATATAATGATTATCAAGTAGAACCAACAGTGTGAAAGTGATATGTAAGCATCTAACACTCATACAGATCATTTCATATATATCTATGAATAAAAGAAAAAGAGAAAGAGAGAGAGAATGCGTACTTGTGTGTGTGTGTGTGTGTGTGTGTGTGTGTGTGTGTGTGTGTGTGTGTGTGTGTGTGTGTGTGTGTGTGTGTGTGTGTGTGTGTGTGTGTGTGTGTGAGTGAGTGTGTGTGTGTGTGTGTGTGTGTGTGTGTGTGTGTGTGTGTGTGTGTGTGTGTGTGTGTGTGTGTGTGTGTGTGTGTGTGTGTGTGTGTGTGTGTGTGTGTGTGCGTGTGTGCGTGTGTGTGTGTGTGCGTGTGTGCGTGTGTGCGTGCGTGCGTGCGTGCGTGCGTGTGTGCGTGCGTGTGTGCGTGCATATGTGCGTGTTTGTGTTTCTGTGTCCGTGTGCGTGTGTGTGCATGTGCGTGTGCATATGTGTGTGTGTGTGTGTGTGTGTGTGTGTGTGTGTGTGTGTGTGTGTGTGTGTGTGTGTGTGTGTGTGTGTGTGTGTGTGTGTGTGTGTGTGTGTGTGTGTGTGTGCGTGTGTGTGTGTGTGTGCGTATGTGTGCATGTGTGCGTGTGCGTGTGCGTGCGCGTGTGTATGTGTGTGTGTGTGTTGATTATGTTGAGTGTTTACATGCACATGTGTGGACTGTTGTGCTTATATTTTCATCACCTTATTTGAAAATAACATACATACATTTTAAAACAAGATCTTCCATTTACTAAGGAAAAATAAAAGCAAATATATATATCATATCAACAAATACTGGATATGAATAACATATCTGTGTATTAAATATTTCACAATATACACCAATATCGGGTATACCTCGAAACCATAAAAAGAATAAGAGCTACTGTCTAAAACAATATCTAAATAATGTGATACCTTTATTTCATGTAATTGGCAAAGGTATCTTTAACGATTAAACTGTCTATTATTTCTGTTCAGATTTCCTATAAAAAATAACTCATAAAACAGTAATGTTTCCAACATTATTACCTAGATCTGTTTCCTTGCACTAAAAATTTTGGTGGAATACACAATATAACTGGGAACAGTTTCACCTTCATGTGCTCTTTATTTTGTGAAATGTAACCTTCCTTTTACTTTCATTTATCTTAGGTTTGATTAAAAGGCATTTTAATTCCTCACCATTATGCATTTTTTGATAACCTGCTGCTAAATTTATGTTTCATAAAGTGAGTCAAACATGTTAATTCAAACAGACTTTTTAAATGCAATGTGATAGATTCAAGAAATAAGCATATGATTACCTTGTCACCTTTTTTTTTATGAGGCAAAAATCAAATAGTGTTGTACACTGATCTTGCTACTTTAGATAAACAACAAATGATTCATCTCCTTTACATTTGTCTCAAATGCCGGAATAAAAATCCTGTACTGAACCCATTGGTCGCAGTATTAAATAAATATTTGTACAGTAGGATGGCTGGTTTACATCTGCGTCTGTGACCGACTCTGCCTATGCTGCAAATCATGCCATCTGCTGCTAATGGCTTAATTTATGTCTAAGACAAAAAAAACATTTATTCTGGATATGCTAAGCAGAGAGATGTCATCCTTCAAAATAAGCTCCACCAGCAACTAAAGCTAACTGTGGGAAAGAGTATGGCCTATTACATATGATAAGAGGTGTGATGAATAAATATATTTCAGAACTAAGTTGAAGGTTTAGCCAAATAGAGGTATCAAAATGCAATGGTATTGAAAACGTGCATAATATATAGATATGCTACTCCCCTGCTTCCCTCATTTCAGGACAGTGTCCCCCTATTTTGAAAAATTAGATTTTGTAGCCTATTGTGAAAATTTAGCAGAGTCAGTTAAACTAGTGCCTGTGGCCCTCACCCCACTCCATAATCAGCTGTGCCCTCCTAGGTGCTACAAACATTCACATAATCAAAGATGTTAAGAAAAAATACATCGTCTATCGAATTCAGTATGGAATAGAAAATTTCTATAAGAAAGATGGGAAGGATAACTAAATTAATCAGTTAATTGAATATAAAAACATCAGCAAATTTTGATTCCACTTCTATAACCACTAGAACATAAGTCATATTCTTCTTGATAAAATGCATCAAATTTTATAATGTAAAAGTTTTAAGTTGCATGTGTGTGCGTGCGTGCGTGCGTGCGTGTGTGCGTGCGTGCGTGCGTGTGTGTGTGTGTGTGTGTGTGTGTGTGTGTGTGTGTGTGTGTGTGTGTGTGTGTGTGTGTGTGTGTGTGTGTGTGTGTGTGTGTGTGTGTGTGTGATATGAATATCAATTTGTGAAGATCATTCAAAATATCTTACTATAAATAAAAACTCCCTCATTAGTTTTTTAGTTTCAGATGAAATTATAACATTTTCTCATGACCCATAGGCAATCATTATCATCAGAATAAACAGTGGATTACTGACCTAATAATTCATGTGATAGTCTATAGGTCTGTAGTTCAAGGCCAAATATGGATTTTGTTTCTGGGTGTGTAATATAAGTCATTGTGTCATTTTATGTTAATAACCATTAAGTTTAAAAAGTTTAAACAAAAATTACAGCAAGCAAAGGATGATGTACTTATTGTATGTGAACAATTTTGAAATTGAAATATAGCTTCTGTATGTCCTGCATGCATAATTGTTTCTTGAAATTACACTGATCCCCATCAAAGTGTAAGGAATGCAAAAAAAATGAAGAACGTATAAAAATACAGGCATATTATTCTTTTGGAATTTGACCGCTTTCTTAGTTTCATCTACAGTATATCTGGCCTTGTACTAACAATAACCCATGCCAAAGACCATTTAGCAAAGTTCATTGCTGTTAATACAGTCACTACATCTAGGAAAACTAATAACTGATTGGATTTTAAAATGTAAACATATAGCAATCATATAGATTTAATTTCATAGTGACCATACTAACAGCCAATTTCTCTGGCTAAAGCAGTATCATAAAGGTGAAACAACACAGAACTACTGTATACAACTGATTTTCTTTTCTGCTACATGAATTCCATTTTCTTAAAACATGCAAGGACTGGAGACACTATCCGCACATTCTCTTTCTTCTAAATAACACACTGGACTGATGGAAATTCACCCCTACATGAAAAATACTTCACACATATATATCACATGCCTGCTGTGGATAAACAATGCTTATACATGGACAAGATTAACACTAGGCCGACACCACATAAAGACATATTGTGGACACCATTTAGAGTCACAGGAATGGAGTTTGTCAGAACTTACGATGCCAAGACGGATTTTTAATACATCTCGAATATCTAGCCAGCCCTTGAATGAAAGTACTTCAAACAGGGCCAGCATTGCATTTCCAATGTTGTCAAAGTTGAAGCGTCTGGGGTTGGCCCTGCATTTTGGGTATAATACAGTTAGATGGAAAACTACAGGGGATGGAAACCCCATTTCATGTGTTATATCTCTTGATACAAAATTATCCCAAGTGATATTATTCTGTATTTATCCTCTTCATTACTCTTCTCATTAAGTAAAGTAATATTTGGGATTATAAATGTTAACAAGCAAATATAGTAAAAAATACAAGAATAATATCAACAATTTCAAACAGGATAACTATGATAACAATAATAGTAAGATAATAATTGATGCAATACAGTAAATAATAACAACAGTCATAAAAAGAAGAGAAGAAGAATGAAAATGAGGAATTTGACAATTTTTGTACAAAGGTTTTAGCAATCAGGTATGATAGCCTAATCAGAAATATCTGCAAAGTTGAACAACCATAGGAATGCAAGCACTGAAGTATAGCTTAGAACATGCCTAATGAGCAGTGGGAGCATGGCCCAGGTCACCTAACTCAGTGACCTGCTTAATTACAATCACATGATACCAATAAGAGTAGGAATTCTGCAAATCCATCTAAACCCACAGAGATAAAGCAGAGTTTACCAGATTTGAACCTAATTAGGTCCTTAACATTGCCACCATTCACAATGTAAGGGGTGATTCTTGAACAGACCTAACTGCTAACTATCCTACAAACAAACAAAAAATCAATCATTAACAAGGCTGCCTTGCACCTAAAGCCTCCCTACTTCATATCTGCCCAGAAACTATGCCCCTTTTCCATAGCTAAGAATTTGATTGATAATATTCAATGTTCATGTTGATCTCTATATACTCACATTAAGTGTGTTCTCAGTTTATTATCATACCTGTTTTTTTCTGAATGATAATGTTTAAAACTGGCCCCTATATCAGGAATTTCAACACATCAGCCAAAAGTTACTAGCAGTCCAGATGGAGTGAGGTTGCTATTAACCCCAGTGGGTAGAAGTTTATCATAACTGACTGGGCTGCAGGATGCTGCATCTATACATATATAATGGTTAATCACAAACTAATCTTCCCGAATAGAGGAGCTTGCAGAACAAAATATACAGGTATATGGCTCTTGCTACCAAATGTAGGGGCTAATCATAGTTATTTGGCTTGTTGATAGTTGTATCGGCAAAAACAACTCCACTTGGAGAGACAGGAGCTCACAGAACAGTGGAGGCATATGCCATCTTTTTCATTCCATCAACCAGCTGGAGCCACAATTGCCTATCAGGAAACAGTTATTGTAGGGGAACTCCCCAGGGCTAATGAGGACCTAATGAGGACAAAGACAAGTCTTCAACAAAAACATACCTGCTAAAGCATATGTACATCAACAAAAATGATGAAAAGAAGAGGACAAAGAGGAAAAGGATGAAGGGACTAACAGCTGATAAGGCATCATACAGTCCTCAACAAAGGCAGTACGAAAGACAAATCGCAAAGGAAGATAAGATGCCAGCAGAAACATTAGGGAAATTAGAGAATCACACACTCTCCCTCAAACTTTTCTAATGAAGAACCAAGACAGACAGGGAAGAAAGCAAAGAGGGATGTGTATAGAAGAGCATAACACAGTCAACACACACACAAAAAAAAAAAGAAAAAAAAGGTAGACAGAACAAAACTCACTACCCTTTGAAAAAAAAACAGGCAAAGAAGATTAACCAAGAAATTTTAACTCATCATAAAGGATGACAAAAGAAGGAAGAATGTCTTGAATTATCAAAATAGGAAGCACACACTCTAGAACACATCTGAGATGAATAGTTGAACTGATAGGAGGAGTGATTGGGACTTAAGTGGTAGTTGGGGTAGAGTTTTCAATTCATGTTTGTTTCCCCTGGCTTTTGAATGCAAATTGCATGCAGCTGATTCAGTTGATATATCCAATCAGGCTATCATTACAATCACTTTTACCCCCACACTAAAAATAACAAAATAACAATAATAATAATATTTATATCAATATATATGATGACTATGAAGATAATTACATCAATAAATATAATAATCATAATAAGACATAACTGATCATAATAATTATGGTAACAAATAACATCATCATATTCATGATATATTAATTCATCATAATCATTCTCACAATCAAAAAAAATATTCAAAAATCATCATCATCTTTTAGATAAAACAACTAGAATATAAACATCAAAATATGATAACTAAATACTGATAAACAATCAAAATCATATGTGTAAAATGTATATATAAACAATGGTCAATTCCAAAATTAAAGACTCTTTATCATCTTTTTTTTTAATTATTCCCAATACAAAATGAATACCTCTGAAATGTAATAATGATAAGAATACTAGAAATCATAAAAAATAACAGTATTTTGGAAATGTGTAAATATTCTACAAACCAACAAAGTTATTTCAACCAAACAGGGTAACATTTGCTTATACACCCTTATAGTTGTAATCTACACCCTAACACGATTGTAAGATATAATGTAATATGATAAAAAAAAAAAATCAAAATAAAATATGCAAACTATGTGGTAATCCATACATACTGTAAGCATATGATAAAAAAAAACAGATTTCTATATACATAAGAAATAAAATTCCATTGAACTTACCAGACTCTAGGTACCAACATTGCTGGGTGTTTCTCATTTTCTCCAAGTCCCAATTTCATTTTGGTAACAAAAATCTCCCTTACAAATACTCCAACACAGTCTTTCCGTTCAGTGATTGTGCTGTCATTGCACCGAGCAAGACGACCTCCATAAAGCTGTACTCCATAACTTGCGAATACAAAGAGGAGCACTATAAGAAGAATGGATACCTGGAATAATAATGTTGGATTTAAAGTTAGTAAAGAGTAATATTTGTTAAGTAATGAGTCAATAATTTCATTAGGTGGCCACTTTAGTATATTTGAAATGTAAAGTAATTTCTACATATATCAAACTCTCTTATTTTCTTGTCATAATGTGAAACATGCATCATAGAATAGAATAGAAATGATGATGTCTATCAATATATCATAGTCAGACTATTATACAAGCTATCTATAATTATCAAGAATGCAAAATTATACGAACTCACCAGCAGAATCTCTTTAAAACCTTTACACAGCTCTGACACAACTTTTCTCATATGAGGAACAAGGTTGAAGATACGAAGAGGTCTTAAACATCTTAAGATCAGAAGAAGTTGAGCACCTGATTGTGCAGATACTTCTTTTGGCATCCAACAGGAGAATACTAATGAAACCTGCAATTTTTTAAATAAATGTATAAATATGTAGCACCAGACTCCCCATGTATACTGTGTACCCCACGACTTAACACAATACGTGTATTATTAGTTCATTGTAATATTAGTTCATTTTCTCCCTTCCTTTCTCTTTTCCTATAACTCCCCTAAGTCTCCTTTGCTCTTTTACTTAGATAGAAAAAGAAAATTGGTAAACAATAACTGCATTAAAAGTACCGTAAAGATGAAGAGATCCAGCACTCCTGCCATGTCTCGAATCATAGCCTTTGGTGTAAAGAGTAATCCATCTGCCAAGATCTTTAAAAACAGCTCAATGCTCATGCAAACAACAAAGGCATATTCTGCAATCTGAAAATAATCATAGAAAGTATTATGTAGAAACTTAATACAGTGCACTTCATATTCTACTGTTTTTCATTTTCACAAGGCTAATGGCCAGTTCCAAAAAAAAAGTCTGATTTGTTTGATAGGCAACTCAATTTGAAGTTGTAAGTTACTCCAAATTCCCTAATTTCCATGGAGAAAATGTTGAGAATATCATCTAATAAGCATTTTATCAAAACAGCAGATTTGGCATCTTAATGTCTAAAACTTTCATTTAGTTTGATCAATTCATTAGTTATTACTGTAATCTTAGAAATGTATGCTTAATATGAATCAGTTTTCACATTAAGGTGAATCATTACACAAATATCCTCTATGACGATACTATACCTGCAATATTGGCTCATCTGTAATACGATACGCGGGTGTCTCAAACATGAGAGATATGCACGATAGCGTTGTTACTAGTATCATCACCCAGTCAAGGTATGTAACTAAGCCAAGAAGGTTGCTGGATATTGAGGGGAAAATAAAGAATTAGTAAAAGCAATATGGTTATGATGGAACAAATTTTACCTTCAATACATATTCTAAATATAAGATAATAAATGGAAATAAATGGATACAGATTATTCATTCAACTATATTGTAAACATTCAATAAATGTTCACTATCTATGAAAAGCCAAAAAGTTCATACAACAATTTCATGTTAATTTTTAAAGTAGCAAATTATCCTCTCAATTTTTTATTACATCTTTGAATAAATACATATGCAAAAAATATATATATATAAGTATGCAACTCACTGTAAACGTTTATATTTGATCTTCCTCTCTTTTCCAGTAATTGGATCCTTATGACTTGTATCATATCGGGAATATACAATGAGTTGACAGAGTTTCCTGAACTGACTTTCACGTCCAACCGCAAAGAGGGGTGTGTCAAAATATGGATGATTTTCACGAAGATCTTCTTCACGCTGATTTCTGATAAAGTAATTGCTTATGTAACACACTGTAATTTTTACAATATCTATACTATTTACACAACATCTTTAGGAAATATGATTAGAATAGGTAACACATTACGATAATCAATTACTTTAATAAACACTATCATTCATTAATTCATGGTAAAGATGTACAAAAGGAAATTATTATACATAATGTTTATCCAACATAGAGTATTACATCATGACTTTGGAATCAAAACCCAAGATCTCAGTTTCATTACTTTAGATTAAGCACAACACATCAATAATATGAAAAAGCAAATAACAAACACCATCTTACCTTCTCATTTCAGCTTGTTGTCTCTTTGCTTGAAGCATTTTGATGTCTAGATCTTGAGGTTTGCGACTGGATGATGTTCGATTCATGGCTCCAATGTCTCCATTTTCCTTCAGGTGATCATAATTCTGCTGCTTGAGCTTGACAGATCCTCGAACACTGCGACGGATTGACCTTAGAAATGGGAACACAGGACTCATGCTCATGCAAATGCCATGCCTCATGCAACTATGAGAGCCACAGTCACAGGCAAAAGCTAAACTTGTAATCTTCTCGCCTGAACTCAGATGTGGATCCAATGGCACAAATTTGCCTAACCTATTTGATTAAGTGACATGGGATAACTTATGGCATTACTGAAACACAGCAATGCTTGCTGCAGCCTAATATTCTCTTCACCCAGAATCCTACAGAATCATATAAATGTAAAGCAAACTTGGATCCATCCCTGTTTACTTGATGGAAAACACAGTAACCTGACATGCTGATATGAGACAAAAAACTCTTAAAATCTCTGTCATGGGCATATTGAAACATCTTAGCTTTTTATCTTAATACATCACTCTCCTATGCAGTCTTTGAATACTCTTGAAACTACCTATTAATGTTACCTTTAAAAGTTTTTCCATATTCATAAATTATTTTCATTCTGAAAATTGATACGGTAAATAATAGAGCACAATCAGATATACAATCAGTAAACATACAGTAGCACCATATTGATATAATTTATCGAAAATAAAAATAACATCTTACAATACATCTACTTTAGCCAAGTCCTTTAGGTTATTCACATTAACATACACATGATTAGCAAACCTCTCACAATAGAACAATTTCTTTAATACTTCTTAGAGTACATAAATAGATAAATAAATAATTAAATAAATACACAAAGTACAAACATCTAATCATAATCCTCAAAATCCATTCTTCTGTGGAAAAGAAATGCAATAAGAAAACCAAAAAACCTTTGCTAGAAAGCAATACTGAAGATTTCAAAGTCTTATTACATTGTTCAAGTACAATATGATGGAAAAAGTCTTTTCTCAGAATACTCTTCTCATCCTGACTCTAATGGAAGGTAAAAGACGAAAAACAGTTATATTCCCCTATTGGTGGATTTTTTTATACCATTTTTTTGGAGTACCTCTATCTCTTTTTTCATCTACATAGAAAATCACAACACCCTGGTACCTGCTAATAAAAGTCAAATCAAGAACGTGATATTACTTTAGGACAATTTGAGAATATGATTAATGTAATACGGTTTTATACTTTAAGAGTTACAGTAAGCATGCACAGAAACCATACAGCATGTTCCATAGAGGAGAGGTAGCGGAAAGATAAATGGGGAAAGGAGGTGGGGAGGGAAGCACAAAGGGGGAGAGGGAAGGGGAGGAAAAGGGAAGTGGGGGGGAAGGGAGAGGAGGGGGAAGGGTTGGAGGCAAACAGATGGACATTAGGATGGACAGATGGATGGATGGATGGATGGATAAATGAATAAATGAATGGATAGATAGATGGATGGATGGATAATTGAATGAATGAATGAATGGATGGATGGATGGATGGATGGATAAATGAATAAATGAATGGATAGATAGATGGATGGATGGATAATTGAATGGATGGATGGATGGATGGATGGATGGATAGATGGATGGGTATATATGAATGGATGATTAATCAGCTAGCTGATTATCAGTTGATTGGTTGGTTGGTAGGTTGGTTGGTTGGTTGGTTGGTTGGTTGGTAGGTTGGTTGGTTGGTTGGTAGGTAGGTAGGTAGGTTGGTAGGTTGGTTGGTTGGTTGGTTGGTTGGTTGGTTGGTTGGTTGGTTGGTAGGTAGGTAGGTAGGTTGGTAGGTAGGTAGGTAGGTAGGTAGGTAGGTAGGTAGGTTGGTTGGTTGGTTGGTAGGTATGTAGATTGGTAGGTAGGTAGGTAGGTAGGTTGGTTGG
>BOPN01000229.1:385000-390000 GCA_017312705.2 Penaeus japonicus
AGTTTGCAATCAATCATTGTTGCAAACATTTAAAGCTGACTATGGCAATGCTGAATACCGCGTCCGAAACCTGCTTGCAACTTTTTTTTCTTCTTCTGCAACAGAACGGAGTAACAGGAAGTAACTGCATTTGTTCGATTGTTAAAGTCAATTTTCGGCTCATTCTCTGACTAAAGACGAATTACTCTGAAATATTCACATAGTTTATTGTTCATGAATCTAGTACTACCTTAGAGCCTGTAGATTTTTAGCTAATAAGTGACTGTTGCAATAACCTCAGCTTGCAAAGGATAACATCGTAAACTGGTAAATATTCCTTTACAGGCATTAGATATTTCAAAGTCTGTTGATGTATTGCTATGTTGTGTCTCGATTTTTAGATTATTGCACATCACGCACGGGTCAGAGGGAGCGAGGGAAGCCGTCAAGTTTGCAATTGATAAAACTGCACGAAAACACCTCACCTCTTTTAACATTTATACATAACTATAAATAATTCAATATTGTGATATTCTTCGCTCAAAGCTCTCGATTGATCTAAAATCATATACTGTTGAATTGCAAAGGAGATACCTCCAGTAATAAAGAGATTGCAAACCTTTGCAACACTTGAGAGTGGCACCACTGGCTTGCAGGGTGAAGGGTGAGGAGGAGAAAGGGGGTAGAGGCAGAGGGGGAGGGAGGAGGAGGAGGAGGAGAAAGGGGGTAGAGGCATAGGGGGAGGGGGAGGGGGAGGAGGAGGAGGAGAAAGGGGGTAGGGGCAGAGGGGGAGGGAGGGGGAGGAGGAGGAGAAAAGGGGTAGGGGCAGGGGGGGGGGGAGGGAGGGGAAGGAGAAGGGGTACCTGACTCCATTTTCAAGGTTAAATCATTCTAGGCTCGCTTGTAACACCATTTGCTCTCCTCCGTTACGTTTATCTTGAGATAACCGATAGACTAAATATTTTCTCGTGCTTTATCATCATCATCATCCACCTGAAATTGTTCTTCTCCAATTCTAATTCGTAACTAAATCAATCTAATTTTCTTTTATCTCCCTCCTCCTTTTTTTTTTATTCGTTGTCCCTTACGACTTCTCTGTGCTTGTCCTAGCCACCTGTTTATCCCCAGTGCCCTTTGGCTTCGCCCGGCATTTCGAGCAATGTTATCTCTTTGGTTCTTGTTTTGGATGGATGGATGGATGGTTGGTTGGTTGGTAGGTTGGTTGGTTGGTTGGTTGGTTGGTTGGTTGGTTGGTTGGTTGGTTGGTTGGGTGGGTGGGTGGGTGGGTGGTTGGTTGGTTGGTTGGTTGGTTGGTTAGTTGGTCGGTTGGTTGGTTAGTCACTCACTTACTCACTCATTCACTCACTCACTCACTCACTCACGCACTCACTCACTCATTCAATCAATTTATCTATCAATTATTCACTCACTCACTCATTCACTCCTTCTCATTCTTATTCACTTTCACACTCACATTCAAAGTTTATCTCTAATTCTCACTGTCACTTCCACTCTCCCTCTTAACTCTGTTGACCTCATAGAGACAAACAAGAGATTATATATCTATGACATTTATTATTAGTTTTATCACTGGAAATATTCATTATAACTGACAAGTAATGAATGATCATACTGGCAGCAGTGCCTTATAGACAAGATCATGATTTTTAACATTCATGGAAACAGTTATAACTTTCTATCCATATTACTGTTAACATGTACTGTGTATTATCATGCCAAAAGCACATATATTAGTCTTCTAGACCTAAAAATTAGACAAAGCAAATCATCTTTATTTTCCCAGCTATCAGATGTCTTACATGCATTTACTACTCAAACAGTAATACTTTATTCCAGCACAATATACATACCAAGAATAATGGAAACCATACCTAATAATGTATTCTTAACCATTCCTAAAATTACTAGGAGGCTTCATATAAATAATTAATTATCTATCAAAAGCACTAATAATAATCCATGAAGATTGGAACTAGCATACTGCTAGCAACAAATTGTTGTGAATAAAGCAATAAAATGTTGTTTATTGACTTACAATAACTTCTATGGTGTTTTGTTGATCATGTTTAGTAGTATCAAATCTTATACTATATTCCCCTCATATAATTCATGTAATCAATTGCAAAACATGACTATTTCAACATAAATTGAAGATTGCAGGTTAAGAGACACAATTAGCATGGATTATTCTCTATACGCTTTTGCTTAGGATTAAATTCTGGATCCATGTACTAAATTAAACAAGAATTGCATTAAATGTATGAATGATTTTTTTCTGCTTTATATAGTAAAATTGAGTATAACACAAGTACAGTACACAAGTACCTGGATTTTAGTAAGGTGTGAGCACCTATGGTGGAAAATAGATGAGGCTCTCAGAGCTTTCAAAAAGAGTGGGTAATGCCTCTTTCATATGAATTAATTGTTTACCTTTGAGTTTTGCAATGATATACATCACTGGTATAATATTCACCATTGACAAATTTTACACCCTTGGCTAAACCACTGCACAATTATAATGATTGCAAGATTCAATGAAATGTATGACAATGGAAATTAATGTTTAAAAAAAAATTTGGCTTTGACATATAAAAACTTGCAAAGGCATCTGAATCTGTTTCTTTCAATTAAATACTCCTAGAAATGCAGAGCACTCTTGACTATCTAGCACTTTCAATTTTTACATTTAATTGTTAGAAAACTTACTTCTGGTCAAGACGGCCATGTTTGGATGACACTGTGCCATGCGAATGAGTTCCTTTTCCTGGTAATGGGATCTGTCCAGAATCTCCTAATAAAAGCCTCTGGTTATTTGCATCACTGAAACAAAGAAAAAATATATATAATTATAAATTTACCATTTGGTAAAATTAGTATAAAAAGACTTACATATATCAGACATAACAAGGAAATGACCTCATCACTATGAAATTACCTGATAATATTGGAAACCCCTGTTTTCTTCTTTTCATAATCTGCATTACGAGGATGAGATATAGGAGTAAGTAACTTCACAGGCCTTCTTTTACGATATGTGATGGAGGAATCCTCAAGGCCTCCTACTCCACGGGCTTTTGTTAGACCATCCTCATCTTCTTGTTCCTCTTCAAGATATTGCCTCATGAAACTTTCTCGTATCTGGTAAGAGCATGTTTTTGTTATATCAGAAATGAACAAAATTTGTGCAAAATTTTCCCAGAGCTCACAGTCAGTACATGAATCAGGAAGTTCCTATAATAAAATTTAATCTTATAAGTAGTAATCTTTAACCCATTGCAGATGGATGGCAACATGTACATGCCAAGCCAGATTTTGACCTAAGGACAGGGGCCAGGGCCAGCTCTAAGCCACTTGGACCAATTGCTCCCAATTGAGCCCCACCCCTTCAGTGTAATCTATTAACTCACTGGCATTTTTCAAACAAATACTTTGGTTGCTATCCATTCTCCCATAGAGCTTTAAAGTCTATGCTAGTCTTTCTTTTTTTCCTTTCTATGATTCTATAGAGCTTGGTGCAAGTTGACTCTAGTATTATGACAAGTGTATTCGTCAGACGTTACCTAACTATTTCTCTTTAGAATACAAGTCACTTAACATAGAAGACATATATTGGGTGTGTTCCATTCTGAAAAGATAACAAGTGTTAATTCCCACACAGGACGGGTGGTACAGCATGTGTACCGCGGATTCAAAAGCCCAGTTGCCGGGCGGCACAGTATTGTGCCGGCCATTCAATTGATTTAGGCCTAATAATTCGAACGCCCCGGCATTTGGACATTCAAGGCTAGAATTCCCCCGTCGGGAATGGGTTAATGCAAAAGTAAATATATAATCAGTAACCTTTGGTAAGGAGAAATCAGATGGCACTTTGTGGAGTCTAGCCATTGTAGGGCGATCTGGAAACTTTTCAAATACACGAAGTCGAAGAGGTAAAGTTTCTTGAATACCTGCACTCTGCTCTCGTGCTTTCATTTGCTTGAGCTTCTTGAAGTCTTCATCAAGTTCCAAGTTATCGAGAATAACAGCAACAAACAAGCTCAACACAATCTGTGAACATGTGATAATAATTACGATGCCTTACTGGTGAAATAAATTTATAAATCCATCTTCAAGTCAAAAGGCAAAGCTTTCACTGCAGAAAAAGAAAAGATATGCATCTTTAAATGCTTGTCAGTCTCTCTCTCTCTCTCTCTCTCTCTCTCTCTCTCTCTCTCTCTCTCTCTCTCTCTCTCTCTGTTGAAATCAAATTTACTTCTATCTCAATATAAACATGAACTCAACATGCTTTTGTTTCCCAAATGTTTATACCTACCAAAGTTACAAACAGATGATAAAGGATGAAGTATATTGCAACAACTGGTGCAATTTCATCTGTAGTCCCTTTCATAGTCTTGATCATTGTTTCATCCATGACCTCTACCCATCCTTCTTGTGTTAAGATTTGAAACATGGACATGAAAGCCTGTAACAATAAATAAATTAACTTACCATATATCATAACATTAACAATAGAGAAATCTATCTATTCATTTTCTGGCATATTACAAAATAGAGACAGTGTCAACAAAATATCTACTTACATTTGCAAATGTTTCAAATTTATCATAATTCTCCAAGAAGCAAAACAGCTGCATTGAGATGGATGACGTTATGAGGAGGAGGCACATAGTGAAAAGGATAAGACTTCCTAGTTTCTTCCCTGGACCAAAAATCTTGTAAACAAAATCTTCCAGTATGGGGGAGGCCTTGATCAGTCGTACAAGCCTCAGGACCTGTTAAATAAATACAAAAATGTGATCAATTCTTCTAGAAGATCTGCTACATATATATCACAATGAGACATATCTAATGTGATGTAAAAATATATAAAGAAGAAAGAATTGGAATGCTACTTACTTGGAAATATGTAAGAGAAGTCATAAACAGGTCATAAAAAGGAAGTATTCTCAGTGTTGTCCCAACAGCCAACAGGAACTCAAATTTATGAATAGTGAGACGCC
>BOPN01000229.1:395000-402500 GCA_017312705.2 Penaeus japonicus
GAAATGTTCCATATATGTATTCCAGTATTAGGTAAGATTTAAGACCTGGGATCTTCTGTCATCAGCACTTCAATTACCCGAAACTCCTAACTATACATATCGGGGAAACCTGGTCAAAGAGGCAGTGCAAATATACCTAAATACAATACAATTTCAACAAGAGCAAGCAACTTACTCTTCCTTGGTGGGGAAATAGAAACGAATCCCTCACAGGACCTAATAAAGATAACAACTTTGCAGATGACACTTCCCTTCCTCTCCACCTGTGGAGGATGCGCCAATCATCTGAGCGACCAGATCGCGCACGCCCAGACTCGCGCAGCCTCCTCTTCTGTCATTTTAAGCGAAGAATTTAACTTCTTTTCTTGTGTTTAAGCAAAAGTAATATAAAGTGTTTCATATGTTTGGAGTCTTTGTGTCCTTCGAAAGAAAATTTCTCTTTTGTTTTTTTTGTTCGTTTGTTTATTTAAACAGTTTTTGTTTACGATATGAGTCTCAGGTGCTAGAAAACCACGAATACTAAGGAAAGTTTTCATTTTTTTGCAGAAAGCCTTGTAACATCAAGAATGTACATAATAATACATATAAACGTACTAATTATAAATACATAAGTATAAATTCGCCAACTTGCATTATAACAAAGAGACATGCTACTGTGTACCTGGAGATTCACACCCTGGCATACTTGATATAAACATTGGTGAATATTTGTACGAAAGCTAATTACACACACACATGCACACACACAAACACACACACATACACACTCACAATCAAACAAACAAACAAACACACACACAACACAAACACACACACACACACGTACACAAACACACACGCACACGTACACAAACACACACACACACACACACACACGTACGTACGTACACACACACACACACACACACACACACACACACACACACACACACACACACACACACACACACACACACACACACACACACACACACACACATACACACACAACACAAACACACACACACTCTGCGTTTTATGTACTGAAAAGTAAAATGACTAGATAAGATTCCATCATAATCGCGTCTTGCGTGACAAGCTATTACTCTCTGTTCATAAAAAAAGAATACCATCTCTTGTCGTGTTTCCCACCAAACCCCTTTGGCAAAACGGCTTACCATGTCATACTCTACCAAAACAAATACCACATGACCATATCAGAAGCCTCACATCGGAATTCAAGCAAAAATTTCAGCGCACGAGAAAGCGTGAGTGAGTGTGAGCGAGCGAGCGAGCGCCGAGGCCGAGTGTGTGATGCCTGAGAGGAACAGGATGCTCGCAGACGTCGCAGTGACGCACGCAACACAGAATCAACCCGGATTTCCTCGAAAAAATTGACGCTGGTGGAAAAAAAGAGAGTGGATAGAAAGCACGGGAGTGATGGTATGCAGTTAAAGCAGTACTGAAGCTGCTTGTGGCTTTATTTATGTATGTCTGTCCCTTGGTTGTCAGTGTAGTGTAAATGGAAAGGATGTCTTGCCACGACGTCGACGATCCTCAATGTCGAAACATTTGTTCTTGTTCTAGTAATACTACTCTTCTAATGAATCGTTATGAAATGTAGGTACAGAGTGAGTGATTAATGTTGATGGACTTGAGTGATGTGCCTTTGTAGACTATGTAGCTGCTGTCACTAATGTTGATAATGCAGGTTATTGACACTGCTTGGTCTTAGCTTAAAATGTTTATGGTTTCAAGGGCACAAATATGTCAGAACCATTTATATGTAGCTGGCAATTTGGGATCGATAATAGCTTTCAAAACAGAGCTTTAGTTAGGAAATGAACTGAAATTTTCTTAACTGCAAGGGATGGCTTGTAGTCCAACTAGATGATAATAAAAAATGTCAAACTTCCTCTGACATCCAAGCCTGTGGGTGTTTCTGAAAAGGCCAACATTCTACTACTACTTACATTCTTGTAATATAACTTAGCAGAGAGGCATGCAACCCCTTATCTAATCTCATGATATGCAATCACAATCATTACATGTGTTCATGGCAATTTTGCAGGTACATGAAAGGACAAATATTGAATTGGCAACTAAAATCATTTTCCATCATTTTTGTAATAGTGACATAGTTTCCTAGCTAGGATGGTGAGCTTTGTCACCAGTGCTGATTGGCTGTAAAACAGGTTGTTCCAAAAACACTATACAGACTTTTGAAGAAAATAATTGATATGGTATTTTCATTAATTATATGCTTTTTCATTATTCAAAATATTCATGATTGTCACTCTTTGATTCATCGCTGATAATGACATCTTTAGTCTACAATTTTTTTTGTCAAATCAGCATTAGCCAGATAAATTAAATTATATATCCCAAATGTATATATAGATGTGTAAACTCAAAAAAATATCACAACTGTATTACCCAAAGGACTTCAGTGAAATTAATATTGTGATTTATGACAAACCCTGTAGCTTCTTGATCAAGTTGCATAAATATATACTGACATCATCAAGACCATGCTTTGACAGATTGATGTATTTATTTATTGAATTATACTAAAAGAATCACATTTATTGGCATTTGGTGGCATTTACATTGTAAAGTTTTGAGAATGTTTAAAGCTTCTATTGTAGTTTTCATATTTTTTCTTTCAAGAAAAATCCTAATATAATCAGTCAGTTATAGTGGTAGTCATTAAATCTGATAGAGTTTAGAAAATAATAGTCTACTGTGAAGTATTTTAATTTTACATTTGGAATTATTGAATCATATGTTCGATTATTCAGAACCCGGCTTAAATTAAGTGTTGATTCTATGTATCCAAATATTCAGCGTATTTAATTTCACATGCATTTCATGATACAAAATTTTTGATGTGATGATGGTTTTAGTTTTAGATACATGAAAGAGTCCTACTTCTCAGGAAGATGGCCTCCTCTACCTCTCGGTCTGAAGTTGATGAGGATAGATACTTCTTTCGCAAGATCACCAGTGAGGAAGCAAATGAGATTCTTGCACGAGGTAAGACGCACTATGTTGGTGTGTTTGGAAATAACAATAGAACTGTTCTTGGTGTGGTATATCATTTGCCTCATTGTGAATAAAAAAAATTGTGGACTTGGTTGTATTTTGATAATTAAAAATGTTATTGATTTGCATCATATTGAAAGACATAGAAAAACACTCTTATGATTGGTAAGAAATGACTTTGTGTATGCCTTGGTACAAACCAATTTGATTTTTAGATATTGTCCTCATTTTTAGTCTAGAATAGCTGATTACTGCTAATGACTCTTAAACTTTCTTTTGTCTTTCATAGTATTAAACTTTTTTTTTTTCTTTAGCAATTCATACAGTAACCAGTGTATTCATATTGCAGAAGGAGGTGAAGAAGGGACATTCCTTGTGAGAGAAAGTTGTTCATCTCCTGGAAATTATGTTCTCTCCTTCATCACAGAGGGACAACCCATTCACATTCTGATTCAAAAGTACAGAGAAGATGCATTCTTCTCCTTAGGTGAGTGAAATATTTAGTGGTAGAGAGATATAGCTCACTTACATTTCTTATGCAACAGTGATAAAGTGTGTTCTGAATAAATAGTGTAGATATTAATACAAATATTATTGATATTTCTGTAAACATAGTGTATGCAAGAACATATTTTGGAGGTTATCTTTTAAATTCTGTTCTTTACAGTCATCGATGAAGAAACACAAGTATTTCATGGATTAGATAATTTGGTGAACCATTACTGCCAGAATCCTGTGGGTCGTTCAAGCACAGTGCTGACTCATCCTTGTTGTGGTGAACTTCTGCCCTCTGAAGTCAGACTTCATGGCTCCTCCAGTCTCCTCCACAGATCCACAAGCCAAGGTAATGACAAATTAGTTGCAGTAATTTATAGACATTTGAAAAATTGAGGTATGTCAAGTAAGGTCAAATACTTTAATATTAATTTTCTATTGTGTTTAATTAGGTAACTCAGGAGTATCATTACAATTTTGTTAATACAAATATTCAGGAGTAAATTGCATGTAGTAATATTCTTGAAAAGTTTGACTAATTGTACCTCATTGAAATTTAGTGCAATGAAAGTCACCCATATTTTCTTATAGGATAAATTAATTCTTCCACTATGGTCATTATTCACAGGGTCAAATCACTTTTTCAACTTTTTCTTTTTCTTTTTTTTGTTCAAAATACAAGCTTGTTATTCCTTCAGTTGTATAACTAATACATTATATCAAATATTACTTAGTATCACTTTGCTACTATATCATATATTGATATATAATACACCATAAGTCTAGAAAATAACATAAAATACAACATCTTAAAATGCCCAAACATAATGTGGCCAGTCTGGGAAGGGGTAAGACATACATTCCACTAACTATTTTGAGTGCACACAGCTTATTCTAACTGCCTGTGCAGTCATTGTCTTGATAATCATTTATTTTGGTGTCTTTGACTGTATTTACCTGTATTATAAACCTCCTGTATCCTGCAGTTTTAAGTGGAGAAGCAGATATGTCATTAACTCCCATGCTTCCCCTTGCTTAATGTTACAATGAGATTCTCTTGAAAATGTAAAATGGATTTGTTTTCTTCTTTCTTTCTTTCTTTCTCATTATTTTTGATAAAGTATATTGAAAGTAGTTGCCTTTCTTGGACTGATTTTGAGATAGGCACTTATTTTTTAGATTTTATCATGCTTGCTCAGGAGCTGAAATAATTGTAGTTTGATTGAAGTGCAACAACTTGAATTGTTGGTAATGTAACTACTCTATAACAGTCAACAATTATTCTTATTTAATCCTCTCCTAGGTAATGTAACAATAGTAGCAGAATTACTTAAGTCAGGCTACAAGAAAATTGATGATAAGAACTACTATGGACAGACATCACTTCACATAGCAAGTATGAAAGGTTATGAAGACATAACAAGACTTCTTCTCCAAGCCCCAGCTAATGTTGAGGTCAGGGATGAAGATGGCCTAACTCCTCTACATGTGAGTACCAAATAATTAATTGTTTTGCATTGATCTTCATGTCAGTATGCCACCATTTCACCAAGGCTTGTTTGTTGCAAGAATTCACTTTTTTGCACTTATTTTTGGTAATGTTTTTCCTTTTTATTACTTTTTGCTTATTTATTTTCTTTTTTTAAATTTATTTATCTACGTATTTAGCTTAATTTGTAAATTTGCACAATAGAGTATATTCCTGTTCCAGTAGTAGTCATATTTTCTTCCACAGATTCCATAGTCTTTATTTTTATTTTGGTTCCTTGCATGATTGGTGTGTGTGTGTTTATGTTGCAGCTTGCTTCTAGATACAATAGACCTGGCATAGTGCGACTCCTTGTAGAGATGGGCCAGGCAGAGATCCAAGCTAGAACCACAAAGACAGGTAATGGTTTTAGTTTATGCATGTCCTCATTATAGAGAAAAGGGAATATTTTTCAGTTAAGAGTAGATACAGATACCAGGTGAGTAAAAAAAAAATATAATAATCTTTTATATGTGTATATATATATATATATATATATATATATATATATATATATATATGTATAAATATATATATATATATATATATATATATATATATATACATATATATATATATATATATATACATATATATATATATATATATATATACATATATATATATATACATATATATATATATATATATATATATATATATATATATATATATATATAATCAAATAAATTGGAAAAAAATAAATGCAACACTAGAAAAGTCACTGAAAGATATTAACGTCCTCTTAACACCAAATGATATACTAGAAGCTTTTATAATGCATTTAAAGATGTTTGTAGAATGTTTGTCCCCAAGCAACAGAAACCAAGGAATATTATACCAAGAGATCGAAGGATCATGTTAAGAAACAAAAAAAATAAGGTTAACAAATTGAAAAAAAACAACAGATCAGATCAAGAGAGAAAAGGATCAAGAAAGCAGAGATAAGGGTTTTGGAAGATAAATTAAAACTGTCTATAACCAAAAAGCAGCCAAAGAAAAAGAGTGAGTAGCAAACAGAAAGCAAAATATTTTTTCTCTTATGCAAACAACAGGTTAAAGAGGAGAACAGAAATTGGGCCTCTTGAGAATAATGGTGCATTGGTAACTGATTCAAAGGAAATGGCTGAATTACTCAAATTGCAATATGAAGAAGTCTATAGTGTCCCAAGAATAGAAAAATTAATATCAGACCCACAGAAACACTTTAGTATTATTAGTAATGAAGATGAATGTCTCACTGACTTCATATTCGATAAAAAAAATATTCTTGAAGCAGTAAGTGAAATACCAACAAACTCAACGAAAGCTGGGCCAGATGATCACAACAATGTGTAAAAAATTGCAAAGAAACTATAGCAAAGCCACTGGTAACTTTGTGGAGGAAATCTTTGGACATGGGGACTATCCCCAGCTTACTGAAAGAGGGTACTATAATTCCAATATATAAAGGTGGAAACAAAGGTCAGGCCAAAAAATTATGGGCCAGTGGCACCCCAACATCTCATATAATAAAAATATTTGAAAGGGTAGTGAGGAAAAAAAAATTGTTCAGTTTTTAGAAAAAGAAAACAAGATAAACCCTGGGCAACATGGATTCAGAAGTGGTAGATCTTGTTTATCACAGATCCTGACACTTTGAACATACTAAGGGACCTAACTGTAAATAGAGAAGTTGACGTAATATATCTAGACTTTGCAAAAGCTTTTGACAAAGAATCCACGGCATCCTGCTATAAGATTAAAGACTTTGGAATCGGCGGGAAAGTTGGAAGATGGTTTATTCCTAATAAATCGTAAACAAAAAGTACAAATTAATGGGCTTTACTCAAAGGAAACGATTATTATGAGTGGGGTGCCCTGAGGTCCGTTCTTGGGTATTCATATTATGATTGGTGACATTGATAATGGTGTGAAACCTCAGAGTAACATCATTTGCAGATGATAAGGAGATAAGTACACCCTTAGATGCCAAGACAATGAAAGCAAACAGGGATCTACATACCATCTGTAAGTGGGCATATGACAATAATATGAAATTCAATGCTGATAAGATTTGAAATCTTAAGATATAGTCCAATTGGGAATTCAAGGGCAAGATCATATTTTGTCGAAGATGTGAAGATTGAGGAGAAAAGTGACAAAGATCTAGGACTCTATATGAGTAATGACATGAGTTTCAGTCACCATATAGAGCAGATTGTCAACAAAGGAAAGTTATGAGTGGATGGGTAATGAGGACTTTTAACACAGAGTGACACCTTTTACCACTATGGAAAACATTAGTGACCACAAGACTAGAATACCAGTGCCAAGTATGGAGCCCAAATCATAAAGATACAATGATAGAACAAGTCCAAAGAATCTTTAAAACGGAAGTTAGATAATATGATGGGTCTAAACTGTTAGGAAGGAACTAAAAAAACTAAGACTGTACTCACTACAGAGGCGGA
>BOPN01000229.1:407500-420000 GCA_017312705.2 Penaeus japonicus
ACCTATCAAGTGCAAGCTACAGCTCAGAATTGCTTTTCCCACCAGCAGATGATTTGAAACCTATTGTCTTTTTTTCTTTCTTTCTTTTATGTACACTTCCTGCCAGGATACACAGGACACAGCATTTTATCAGATATATTTTAGCATGCAACTTTATCACGTGAATACAGTGTTTTGGAGTTTTAGGAATGCAACAGTGATTATGTAGTGATACACAAATTATAGTGCAAATCCATTTTAGGGTAAACTGACTTCTTTAAGATAAGGTTCATTGTGACATATGAGAACTCATTTGGAGTTTAAGTACATTTGGGAGGCATGACATTGCTTCTATCTTATGCTGTACATTGATTAGTTCATAAAATCTATAGCAAATAACACCAAGACAACATGATACATGGATTGATTACATTGTCAGACACAAGGTGCTTGTGCGATACTTTTTGGACTAAGTTTCCAGACTTGGATATGTTAACCAGAGGTATTCAGAGAATAGATTCAACATGAATCCTCACTCTGGACAAAATCTGACAAACGAAAAGGGAGATAAACACATATTATTACTGTTGCTCAATTTTTACCTTCATCCTCAGAATGGCAGTGATAGTGGAGCTGGGTCCACTGAGCAACAATCATTACTAGCTGCAGTAAGCCAAGATGATTTAAGGCTGTCTGGCCCAGAGGTGCTAGGCAGAGCACAGTTGCCAAAGCCTAACATCATCATAACTGGTAAGTCTTTATGTCTATATTTGGTTTTCTTAACTCAATCCATTTGATACGTAAATTTCATTCAGCATTTAAAATTCCTTTATTTAGACTCATTAATGCTGGAGACATGCACTGTCCATTGTGGTTTTGTTTTGTATTATCATACTCTTTACACATAGATGGTTCCACATGTTGAACTACCTAGCCTCACCTGTTTGTCTCATTCCTTGATTTTTTTTGAAAAAAGTTTTCTGTTTGTATTTGTGTTACTATTGCCAACAATGTTGTTGTTATTGTTATTTTACCTTTCTTTTGTAGTTTGAATAATGATATTAATAGTGATATTTTTTTCCTGAAAATTCAAGGAAAGGGATGAGGTTTGGTAGGCCTACTGATTGATTGCTTGTTGACCAAGTGCTTGTGAAAATGAAAGTAAGATCCATTTTTTTCTTTTCTTCACACTTTCTCTCGATATACATAATCATAGTATATTTGCAGTAATTCCAAAATATGTTGTGGTCAAGATGAGACAGTGAGCACAGTAATTTCATTTGTATTCTTTTCAGATCCATTATCCCAGGCTTCACAGAACATAACTGAGGATTTGATTGATCTTCACACTCCATTGGAATATGGAAGGATTCAAAAAGTTCCACGCAAGATACCTCATGCAGTACAGCGTGCATCACGAGAGAATCTAAAACTAGATTTAAAGGTAAGTTTTACAATTTCACTTTTTAACCCATTGCGGACGTGGCAACAAACGAGTTAACTGGCAGTCAGGATGGGCAATGCTGGCACCAGCTAAAAATTAGAGGGATGGGGAAAATGTTTTCTCTGCCCTTCGTTGAGCGTGCTTCAACTGTGAGCAATTCCCAATGTCCCATTATGTGCACATCGATGCCCATTTTTTAAACATCAGAGCTATCATGTATGTCATGACACCCATCCACTATGGGTTAATTTCATGAAAATGTCTGTATAATTATCTATCAATCTTATCTATCACTGTATGTGAGGTATTTAATCTATGACTTGTATTTCATTGTTACACCACTGATTATAGAAATATGTGTTGCTCTCTCTTATGGATATGCAAAGATTTATTAGAATCTAACCTATCTAACAGTCATTAATGAGAAATATTGATGCACCTATCTGTATTTTAATAGAGTATATATATAGAGTATATACGATTATTGATACATATTTTTATACAAATTTATATACATTTCCATCCATTCTCCCAGAACTTAAGTATCAATAGTCATGGAGAAGGGACAGCCATAAGTGGTAGCAGCCCAACAATGGATGGAAACCGTACAGATGAAATATTTGGAGATATCGACATCAATCGCCTCAGCATTGGACGACGTCTCGGTGATGGCGAATTTGGTTCGGTTTTAAAGGGTGTCTGGCACAGTTCATCTGGTGACCAGGTTTGTTGATGTGTCTCTTAAAACAAGAAATAAACTTATATTTGTACTCAGGGACAGTAGAATGAATACTTTTGGAAGTTAAATTGCAGGGCAGTTTCTGTGTGAAATATGAATATCTTTTGTTAATTTTTTTCATTTTCATTTATTATGTGTCATGGGATACAAGTTTTTCAGGTATTATCTCATTGAGAGTTTGAAGGGTTAGATTTACAGATCAATGATCATTCCACTAGGTCAGTGGTCATTCCATGTAGGTATAGGTTATGCATACAATTCAAGATCATTAAAACCATTGTGAAATTTTGCCTTTTTCAGATTGACGTTGCAGTAAAAATCCTTCATGATGATGATAAAGTTAACAAGAAAAATTTCCTCAAAGAAGCTGAAGTGATGATGAACCTGAATCATCTTTATATTGTCAAATTCATTGGAGTTTGCCATGGTCCTCCGGTTGCTATGGTAAATATACACAAAATTATTTACACTATTTAATTTTCTTTTTATTGATTTGATTGGTAACAATGTTCAGAGGTTTTGTGTTGTTTTCAGGTATTTTATAATATATTTGCAATAACTTAAGTGAATGCTAAGATACTAAATAAGGAAATAACTTACTTAGCTCATTCTCACATAAGAATTAAATTATTACCAAGTATTGTCCACTGAAAGGATTGAATAAATAGGGAAGTTTTATCTAATTCTTTATATTTTCAAATAGAATGGGCATTTAAAATAATATTTCAAAAGGAATTCAGAATGTAGTGCAGTTTATATTACTGCAATCTTTTTTCCGTGTTATGTTATTTTTTATCATTATTTTAGATAGTGTTTCAAGTAATTTTATAAAGGAGTTTTTGTCCAATTTCAATTGGGATTTATATTTGTTTGGTTATATAACTGTAGAAAAGGCATGGAACAGGTTTTTTATTTCTTTCTGTGAGATCTGTTGCAAAGGTTATAGCAATCAGGTGTGATAACCTAATAAATTTACATTATCCAACTAGATCAGTTACATAAAGACAATGGAAAATGAAAATTAAGAAAAAAATCTACCCTAGTAATCCCTAAGTTCTCAACCATAATCCCCCCCCCCCCCTTCCTCCTTACGTGAGCTCTAGTCTTGCAAGACAAGACTGTCTAAAAACATAAACCTGAAGACAAAGCCCTTGCAGAGCCCATTTGAAAAGAGGATAACCAACTCAAGAAGCCTCTCAGATGAATGACAAAAGAGCATTTTCCATTGATCAGTTGCCTTATTTTCTGGTCCTTTGTAATCTGGTTGGCTATTAATAGAAAAAGAAAGGAGGGTAACAAAAATCAGGAATAAAGTGATGAGTTATAGGGACGACCATCTGCTGGCTTCGCAAAGGCTTCAGCAAAGTTGATCAAGCAACATGGCGTCAACATGAGAAGCATAGCAAGAGCATCTGGCACATTCATATTTCTTCCTTTATTCATCATCCTCAGTTATTTGTCTATTAGTTTAGGTATAGGATTTAATTCTAGTTTATTTTAACTACTACTTAAAATTAGGCATCAGTGAAATTAAATGTTTTTTTTATCTCTTAGGTACAAGAACTGATGGCAATGGGTTCTCTCCTTGACTTCCTACTGGAACATCCAGAGCAAGTATCTATCGATTTCCATCTCAAACTTTGGGCTGCACAGGTTGCTGAAGGTGAACAGTTTCGTAATTTTTCTAATGTTTGTGGGAAAATAATATTTTTGTAATTTTAAAACAGTAGAAAGCTTATGACAGTATCTGTACAATTGATTGGAAACCTGTAGTGTTGCAGTTATTCATGCTTTGCACACAATAAATCAAGTATCTGGTTTTCAGGAATGCTGTACTTGGAACAAAAACATTTCGTTCATCGTGATCTAGCTGCACGTAATATTTTACTGTCATCAATGACTTTAGCCAAGATTAGTGACTTTGGATTGTCACGAGCACTTGGTGTTGATGAAGAATACTACACAGCAAGTGAAGGAGGAAAATGGCCTTTGAAATGGTATGGATTTATTGGACTTTTATACTAGAAATAGCATGGTTGCCTTTCTGTATTAGTTCTTTTTTGGTGTTTTACTATAGTATATGGCTTATATGTGCCATCTGAGACACATTCTTTCAAATTGTGTTCTCATACACCAAGACATTGAAAGGATAAACATGTTTTTCTGATTATACTTAGTGATAAATTATATGTAAATTATCAAATTTTATATCTATCTACTTGTGACAGGTATGCACCAGAATCTATCAATTATGGAACCTTCACACATAGTAGTGATGTTTGGAGTTATGGCATAACTCTCTGGGAAATGTACACATTTGGTAATCAACCATATGGTGAACTTCCAGGCCATAAAGTGAGTATTATAGTTGTGAATTTATAGGAAAAAGTTGCAGTTTAGATGATTAGTATAAGCCACAGGATAATTTTTACATTAGGGTTTCTGTTTTATAATGATGAATATTTGCAAATATGGTTGAATACTCTTTCACACATTCCTTTTTTTGTAGTCTGTTGAGTATGTGTCTAGAGCTCTGTTCATTCATTGTTAGTTTAGGAAACATTTATGCATGTATTGTTAAAGAACTACTGTTCATGGATATGAGTGGCTCCTAACTCTAAATTTCTTGTTCCAGATTCTGGAGTTGATTGAAAAGAATGAGAGACTTCCACGACCAGAAAAGTGTCCAAAGGGAGTGTTTGAACTGATGCTTCGGTGTTGGAATTACAAACCGAAGAACAGACCGTCTTTCAGAGAATTAGCTACTATTTTTAGAACCAAACCAGAATATATCAATATCAAACATTATTTCAAGTAGTATATTTTTAAGCTATAAATGGGAATATGTGCAAATGAAACCAGCAGTGGATTTCATACTGATCCAAATTCAGTACTTATGGGTGAGTCACTTTTGTTATTTCCATATCAACAGTATTATTGGTTAGTATGATCTGATAGTGTGTGTTATTGGTACATTCTAGGGATACTCAAATAGATAAGTAGGAAGTTGAATTTTCTAATTAGTATCAGACAGTATTAGTTGATTTTTCGCTATTGATAATCCAAGTTGCAATACATTTTTTAAAAGCATATCTACCAAAGGCATATCATTTTAGCTGTTGTTTTTATATGGAAAGCATTTTCATGACACAGAAAGTTCCTTTATCAGTAATTGTTCAAACAGAACAAGTATACAAGGTAAATGCATTTTCTCTTTTCCTCTCTCTGCTCACAGACTAGGTTAGGCATATATGTGAATTTACAACCTTTATGTCTGAAAAACACATCTTTATTCAGTGATTATGCAAAGTAATGAGAATTCCTGTGGAAAGAGAATCATGCATGGTAAGTGTTTCATATTCAGATATGCTAAAAGTTATCTTGCATCTGCCAGGATGCATGAATGGATGATTGAATTTGATATGCAGGATGAATGCACATTTTTATATTTGTATTTGTATGTCTGCATTTACTCATTTACATATGTAACTACATATATACATAATTCTGTTGTGCCACATGTACACATATGTATAGCAATTCATATACTTTTACACTCATTCATGCTTTTCATCCTTTTTAAAATTTTGTCTTGACTTTTTGTGCGACTGGTAGATTTTTTGTAAAGGAATAGGTAGGCTTGTTTTTATGAGATAAAACTTGTTACTGTAAATACTATGGTTTAAGCTCCAGAAGAATAGTTGCAGGGAAATTCTACTGTGCTTTTAGGTTTGTTGTAAAGAATTATAAAGTTAAAATATTTTAAGAAATGTAGTTTGATATAATTCATTTATATTTATAAATAGCTATATTAAGTTACCCCAGCCATAGTGTGCACTAGTAGATATCTGAAACTTTTAGAGTTGATTGTTTAGTTCATTAACCCGATAATGATGGGGCGGTTTTGGTTTCAATCAGTCTAAACACCAGGGTATTTCAAGCACTCGGGCCTAATGCCTCAATCTATTTTCTTGCTCTGGTTGCGGCTGATTGCTACGCGCCCGATCACCCAGCATGCCAGCCATACGAAAAGCCATGACATGATATCGTGTCCCTGCTGCTATGACTTGACATGATATCACATTACCCAGCATTAACCCTCTCGTGACGGGTGGTACACTACGGTACCGAGCATTCTAGGCCCATTCGCTGGGGATGCCATACGGCATAGTTTATTTAACTTATTTAGGCCTATGTGTTCGAGAGCCCTGGCATTGTGACATGCAAGGCTGGAATGCCCCCGTCGTGAATGGGTTAATGGGTTAAAAACTTAGTTGCTTTTTAAAAAAGACTCAGTTCCTAGTGATATCAGTGTAACAGTTTTAAGGGAAAAAGTGATTACTGATAATAAAAATTTATATTTTGCTTTTTACCAGTGCAGTCCACAACCCTTGTGCAATATCTTTGTTAAACTGAGCAGTTGTCTATCTTCACTTGGCTAAATGTGAACATAAACCTCAGATAAAGTATCCTAACCCATTTTTTTCCCTTCAGATCTTCCCCACCCAACAAATGGCAAATCATATCTGTAAACCTTGCTTTTTTCAAGTGCAGTCCACAACTCTTGTACAATTTCTTTGTTGTTCACCTAGCTAAATATGAACATAAACCTCAGATTGATTTATTATTAACCCATTCACGCTGGGGCGATTCCAGCTCTTAATGGTCACAATGTCGGGGTTTTCAAACGCATAGGCCTAACGCCTCAGGATTCTCAGGCGCACTAGCCATGAGCCTGGGCAGTCCGCTCGATCACCCCGAGTGCCGGCCTTGACCAAATATCTCGTAGCCGGTGTCTGACACAAAAAACACGAAACATGTCAGCACGTCATCCGGCGTGAATGGGTCAAGAATTATCTGCCACATCAACATCTTGGTCATTAGTGGCCCTAAATCTCAGATACACTGTCCTTACCCCTTTTTTTCCCCACTTATGTTCAACCCAACAAAGGGCAAATTATAGCCATAAACCTAACTTTGATTATTAGTTATAAAGAATACAAGTTGTAACATTATATATTACCTCCAAAGAATGGCAGATATAATGTATTTGTGTACCCTTCTTGGTTGTTTCTTGTGGTTTATGCAAGAAGTTCCTGATGTTTTGTAATGAAAATTTATGCATAGGTTAGCCATGGGCCAGGGACCAGTTGATAAGATATTTGTAGTGAACCAGATCCTTGCAAAGATCTTGGCTCTCTGAATATTTTATAATGTTGTATGTTGTTAGTTTTCTCTTATTTTCAGATGAGAGCATACCACTTACCTAGTCAGAATATCATGTTACTATACTTTTGTGAAGATAATAGTACTTTTATACATATCTGGAATCCATAAGTAACATTGTTTCAGGTTACAAATTGTGTTGTCACAAATACAGACCAAAAACATCTAATACCACTAAATTAAAAGCACTCAGTATGTGTCTAGTCTGAGAATTAATTTTTGAACTAATCTATATTTATTGCCTCAAACACAGAAACAATATGTTAACATTGACTTAGAAATTATTGTCTGTTTATAATACATTAAGGTATTGCTCAAATATCAAAATATATTCTTGTTATACATATCTGTTGCTCATTTTATATAAATATTCAAATTCCTATACCCTGAAGTTTGTATTACTCCTAAATTACTTGTGGCACATGTGCGTTCATACTGTGGATCCTATGCAGTTATGAAGTTAAATCAAATTTTATGCAAGGTATTTTATACTATTATGAAGAGAGGAAAGATGAAAGGGAGGGGTGACAGATGGAGAAAAGAAGTGTGGGAGAATGAAAGAGAAATATAAGAGAAACAGCAGATGAAAGCAGATGGAGGATTGGACCTTAACCCATAATAAAAGACAAAATACAATAATTGTCATTCTCACTCTTGCACTATCTTTATCTTTTATTGATTATACATAAAAAATAATGTGAAAAACAATCCCAGTGACTAACTACTTCAAAATGAAAACAATCTGAAAATCATGAATGATAATCCTAAATAAGTCTACTTCTAAAGGTGTGCAAATCTACTTTTTGCATGGGCACTATTTCCAGCATTGTCAAGATTCCTATGGACATCTCAAATAACCTTTTATTGTAATATGAACACTGGGATGAAATTTAATCTGAATTGTATATTAGACCTAAATTAGCAAGAATCTTGAAAGTTATTCATTTCCTTACAAAATTTGGATATTTCCGAAGCAGGATATTATTATACTTTTATCTCTTACATGTAACAAGACCAATAAGATAACTTTACAGAATGAAAATCTACCTGAATATTTTTTCTCGTTATAATCAAGCAGAAATCAACACAAAGATAACAATTTAACATTCCTAGTGAGGATCTCTGAGTTTCTTTCCACACAGAAACCACATGGGATATCATTTCAAGAAGTGTTGTCACACAAATCATTGTTTGTCTAATCTAATGGTGGGGTAGGGTGAGGGGATTCTCAGGAGAATTAAATGTTAGTGTTATAAACCACAACTTGTCACTGATGCCAGTTTGGGGACAGAAAAATTCAATAAAATTGCAAAGAAAATGTTTCAAAAAAATTATTTTGTTAGCATTATATTGAGGTTAAGGCATATTTTTTCACCTTTTCTCATGTTACAAAAATTGAGTTATCTGATATACATTGAAGATTTTAGGGAGGTTCTCAGCTCCCCCATTGGGAGTATTAAAAAAAAAACACTAAAAAAAGGGATATTTCATGGGAACTCCAACTTCATCTCTGCTATTTCCCAGTGTCTGATATTCACCAAATGGTTAAAACTGTACATAAACTGATGGTATGAATAGTAAAATGGTTACTTTGATTTACTAAAAGTCAGACAAAGGCCAAATCTGAGGATTAATAACAAACAAAACTCATAATTTAACACTTTTCAAGTGCTAATATATTTGAGATATAAAAATAAAAATGTTCAGCTATATACATTGTCTATGTTAGGTTGAGATTTTAAAGCTATAAACTTTTACACAATACACAGGTCACTTGGAAAACTAGATACTTTCTCCTTCTCCAGAGTGTTTCAGTTTTTGTTTTAGAATCCTCACAGCCTGAAAAAATATATATAAGCTAATTAGAAACAGGATAATTATTTTTCATAAAACTAGCTTTCTAATATCAGTAACTTTGACATCAACTGATAATTTAGGATTATCTGGCATGTCCATATCTACAGTCATTAACTAGCATGCTTGAATAAGAAAACAGCTACATGAATACTTTCCTTTAATTACTGTATGTTTTATAATGGAACAGTTAAGTTATTAAACTTCAGTTGTAATTTACCCTTTATTTTAAAAAGTGTAGAATCTCACTATCAATGGATTAAAATTATGCTTTAGCCTACATATTAAGTGACTATGGATACCTGCAACATAAGTGGCCAATCACCAAGAACTAATTATTCTACTTCAAATTTGCTTTTGGCTATGATCAACATTAAAAAATAAAACAAATACTAATAACCCCTACCACTTAAGCCTGTCTAAAATACATATGAAACTTAAATATCCACTATCTTGCTGCCTACATGCATTCCAAAGTAACCCTAGTGTATCACCTTTTTATATTCTTCAATCTGGGCTTGACTATGTTCTTGGACACTCTCCAGTAACTCCTGATACCTTCCCTCCATCTCGCTGAGAAGTGTCCGGGTCTCTTCCTGTCGACGTGCTAGCGCCTCAGAAACAGCAAAGGACCTCTCCTTTTCTAAGGTCATCTGATGTTTCAAGATCTGAAAGTGAAATTAAATTCAAAGTTGTGTTTTTTTTATTGTACTATGAGTAATTACTCTATATAGTGAGTGATAATGACAAATTCAATCATAATTACTGCTGTAATATTTAGCAAAATGTAAATGGCACCACTTTCTATATCTTAAAATACAATAGAATACAAGAATGATGAACAAAAAAATGTTTCTAGTATTTTAGTGAGTGAATGAAACTGAACACGAAAGGCCACAATATGTTGTGTATGCAGTGTAGGTGGCCCTTGTGCCAGTCCAGGGGACTAAGCAAGCAAATCTATCCCTGCCGGCAAGGGGTTAACTAGGGGATTACTACAGTAACATATTTCAAATACTCTTACCTCTTGCTTGTGATGCATCTGTAGTTCCACTATTTCCTCTGCATGTCTTTGTTGCAGCCTCTGGAGGCTTTTCTTCTCTTGTCTAATAGCATAATCAGACTCCTCAAGCTTGGCCTTTAGGGATATAACTTCCTTTTCCAAAGCCTCTACTGAGAATATATACTCTTTCTGTTGCTTATGGAAATTTCTCAGCTGGTTTCTTTGTTGCTCAAATGCTGCACTCTGGAAAATAAAAAAAAATAATGATATAAAAAACAATATTGTACTTCATAAGAAATGTAATATTATCATTGCAAGAGATATAGCAACATAAAAAGTAAATATTAAGCCACGTGTATCTGAGAATATAGGGGTATTTAGTTTCTATCGCTATGACTATAAAAGAAATTAAAGACAACATTCGTCCTTTCCCCCATTGACACTAGTAGTACATGTTTATGTGTTCTGTTTATTATGGTTTTGTTTCATTAACTATTTTCAAGGAATGGGGTAAACAGGTGAAGTTTGTTATGCCTAGTGGAACCATCTATATGTAAAAATAAATAATAAAATTAATCCATAGTGAACAGTGCATGTTCCCAGCATCAATGGCTTAACCCCTAGATGGCCAGTGGATATTATGCTGTATAGTTGCATAACAATTTTAATTTAGTGATGTTACTGAGGTCAGGTCACACCTCCAGTTTAAGCTGATAAGTTCGTAATCAGAGCCAGACACTTGTTTTAAAGAGGTTTTGGAAATTTCTGTTTGTTAATAACTAGAAAACCCATGGATGAGTTAATCTGTCCTAACCATCAGGGAGTTAATTAACTTTTAAATCCTAAGGTAGAATGAATAATCTTATTAGGTGAACCAAACTCACTTTTAAAACCTTCAACAAACACAATATACTAAAAACAGAAAAATGGTTTAAAGGTAAATGACAACACTAGACTAGACTAGAGACACACAAATAAGAGAATGAATAATAAAATACTTGCCTTTGTTAATGCTTCTGACAGCTTTTCTTGCAAAAGCATTATCATATCATTCAACCTTTTTCTCTCCTCACCATTCTCTTTCTGTATCTTTTCAGTCTCTTTCTGGGATAACAACTGAAGTTCCTGAAATTATCATAAATTAAAGGTATTCATTATCCATTCTCTATAAAACAAAAAAAGTTATACTTCTAGAAGTTTCATGTAAGTCATGTAGTAAACATATATATTGAAAACATATAATACCCTTGAAACATATTTTCCACTTAAAAAATATATACCATGTACAAAATATTTGACATCTGGACTTTCTATGCTTTGTCAATCCTATTCTTCCGTAAAAAAAAGAAAAAGAAAAAGAAAATAAAAGAAAAAATATATACATATAACAACAATGGCGATAATGCAATACTTTTTATTTTTGTATACTTGCCTTCGTCAGACATCCCCAGATGAAGGAGGTGGCAATCATTCCTATTAAATTTTGTAAAATGCGTATGGACAATAATAAAATGAATGCGGACAATGGCGAAGACCATGGAGTGAAAATGACTTGGGACACATACTTCACTACTCATTAAAATCTGTGATGAACTGGAGCCAGAGGTTTAAAGATTTGGACAATCTTTAACACCAGAATCTTTGAGTACTTTGACCAAATCTTGTCTCAATAAATGACACATATTTGATAAATCAGTCTTTCCCCTTCCAATGGCTGCCTCTGAGGTCATTTCTTGCAGCATATTGACTGTTAAATCTTCTACCTCTTCATGATGAAAACAAACTAAGCCTTGCCTTTTACACTTTACTGCATGATGGCCATTAAAGGAATATTCAAGGGATTGGTAAGTCTGCAACTGACAAATCATACCTCAGATCTATATCTTTATTTGTTATGATTTAGGCCACAAGTTCTAATTAGAAGGGTTTACTCAGATCCATTTCATGCTGTACATTAATAGACAATTTTATTATCACTGTTACCATTCCTACTGCTTCTTTTGTCACTATTACCACAACTACCAAGTTAACACAGTATCAATGACTGGGATTATCTCACCTATCTTGAATTTGGAGGAACTGATTTTATTACTATTACTCTTATTGTTATGTTATAATTATAATAATTATAATAATAATAATAATAATAATGATGGTAATAATAATAAATAATGATAATAATACCATTAACAATGATACTACTACTAATAAAAATAAAAACCCTTTTCAATGAAAATTTTAAAAATGAGGTAAAC
>BOPN01000229.1:437500-445000 GCA_017312705.2 Penaeus japonicus
CCAACATGATATTCCTGTAGGGAAATATGATCATAAGGGGAAAATACTTGTAGAAATAGCATCTTTTACAAGCAGTATTTCAGAAAGTGCACATCCAAAACCAGCAAAAGCGTAAATAAACTTACCAGGAGCTGCAATTCTTGTTCCTGCAACATCAGTCATTTCCTTATGTGGCCTTTCTTCAATTGGAATATCCTTCCCATGAGCCAAACTCAAGTCAATTGAAGTAGTAGGAGCACAGACATAAAAGGGTATATTGTGGTGTTTTGCACAGACTGCTAACTGCTCAGCCGAAAAAAAGAAAAATATCATTAGATAAATAACTCCAAAATCTGGATATTATAATAGCTACAATATATGACCTAGCTGCTACAATTTCCATGCTGGATTCTTATCATTTAGCTAAATCTTTTTCATTCACATGGTCATATTATCATCTATCAATTTCATAGTATCATACATTTTGTATCTTTTATACTTAAATGTATATGATTAACTGAAGTCCAAATATTGCAGCTTAATTAAAATATTGGGGATTACATACTAATCATGTTCCTTTGAACATGTAATCACTATTTGAAATTGACTCCTTAACCTGAAGTTAGACGATTATTAATGAATTTTCAAATAACAATACATTATTACCACAAAAATTTTAATTCATATTCCTTCACCTGGTATGTGCCAATTTTGTTTGCAGTGTCACCATTCCTTGTAACTCGATCAGCACCAACTACAACAGCATGTATCTTCTGAGAATTCATAAGGGCTGCTCCCATACTATCGCATATCAGTACTGATGGTATTTTTTCATATACAAGTTCATAGGCTGTGAGCCTTGCACCTTGATTGTAAGGACGGGTCTCAGTACAGAAGGCTTTGTCTGTGGGGAAGAAGGAAAAAAAGCCTTTTACTTTCTCTGGCTGACTCCTCAAAAAAGTAAGTAACTAAGGAGAATGAAAATTACAATAAATGTATTTTCCTTTAAATGTACACTTAAAACATTTTCTAATATGCATAATACTAAATAAATCCCAAAACAAACAAAGATATAAAATGCATGTCTTTTTTTTTCTTCACTATAGGAATTTCAATGGAATTCACATAAAAGCTGTGACAGAAGTTACCTCAACACTTTTATTCCATTTCACAACCAAAATATTCTAATGACAAAATAAAATATTGCTAAGGTTTTTTTTTATAAGATACTCTACTTACTGAGATGACCCATATCATGAAGAGCTCTGATGACACCTAGGGCAGTTCCGTAGCCAGCAGTTGCAAGTGATCCAGTGTTGCAATGTGTAATCACTTGAACACTACTATTCCCTTCATTACTACTAATAATGGCTTCAGCACCAAATTTGCCAATTTTCTTATTTGTGTTGACATCATCCTCTAACATCTTCTCACACCATGATATTATTCTGAAATACAATTGATATGCCCCTTAATAAAGGCATATTTATATAACTGGAACTTATAAACTTAAATTACAGGACTCTAATATGTCATAATTTTCTTTTATACAGAGAACTACAGTATATTGGCATGCACATGTTAAGTCAATGTCTAAAACTTGTATGACTAAAAGAATACTATATTTTTTTATTGACTCAAATTTCTTGTAACATATATTGAAGCAAATGAAAAAGGCAAACAATATTGAATAAATCCCAGGCTAATTATGTTATAATGGAGAGTCTTCTTTCTACAAACCAGCATGGTATAATATGAAAAAATCTTATAAGTTCTAACTATAATGAATTACTTGCACAAAATATGAGTACAGTCAGCAGAGTCTATCAAAATTAAAAACATAACTTTAACCCAAAAGATTGAGCTCATAATGAATGACTAATTACTTGCACACAGTATTAAGGGGCATGCATATTTTCATCCTCATATTACACATTGAAAATAGATAATACAAAGTACGATACTCACGACTTCACCATATCCTGTAATGAGATGCTTTTCTCACACAAACTCTTGCTCACATTACTCAGCTCTTCTGCTGCTTTTTTCATATTTACGGCTGTAGGTCTTGCACTTACTAAATACTCAAGCTTTGACGATACATCTTTGTGTAGCTGAGCCTTCTCGTTATAGGTTGACTTGGCTTCAGCTAACTCAGCGGCAAGACTCAGGCATCCTACAATTGCAATTGCTGGAGCTCCACGCACCTTATAAGAAAGTTTCAAAATCAAATAAATTTTACACCAATATCAACTTAAGTGACTATGTATCAAATATCTATTTTTAATTAATTTGTTTTCCATGGATAATATGTGATTAAAAAAACTTTTAAACTACAGACTTCATCCTTAATAAAACATAGTCAAGAATATTTGCTCCAATAAAGGAGGCATAAAATATGTCTCAAACTTAAATAAGTTTGAACAATAAATTGATAAAACACACTGTTTATCTAGACCTATATTTGTTTGTTGTGCCTATATGAAGATTCATTGACTCAATAAGAATCCATTCTATATTGCAACATTACTTTTGGCAACAACATTCAGCAAAGTTATACTTATACTCTGACTCTTACCCAGAGGCTAACAATTTTTTTTCTTATTTACTAATTTGACAAAATTTCCATAATTTTTACATCACAAGAACCCCACCATAAAATAGGCTCTTTCCTTTTCTCTACACAATAAAAATGGAATAAGGGAATCACAAGAATAGAATTTCTAAAATTCAATTTTAAGATAGAGATATCATTCCTCTAATGCTAATTGGGAATTGCAAACAGCTACATATTATATAAAAGTGTCCTATTTGATAAAATTGTCATGCTGCATAAAAACACCATTTATACAGTGCAATAAAGCAACACTATAAGACATGACCTTTATTGTATACTAATATTCTTACCATACTTTTTCTTTAGTTTATTGCTTGACATAAATGCAATCATATGTAAGGAAATACAAACATGATCTGGTACAAGATACATTATTTCTTCTATTAGTTCATCTGCATGTCTCAGACAAATCCAATAATTATATATCCCAGTTGGTGTTCACAGCTCCGAGAACCACTTATCAATATAATTTAAGATGTAAGCATTCTATGTACCACGTGGCAGTGACGATTCCTGGTACAATAATACATCATGTCTATTTAACAGATTCGTAAATGAACCCCTGAAAAGATGGGCATATTATTAACAGTCTAACAATGCAAAGCTATCACGCCGCCTGCGCTCGTTAGCTTGTTTCGCATATCCTGAATATGACCTTTGACGTTTTATTAAACTATTTCTTTCATCTACAGGTATGGGATATAAGTCCCATTACATAATTGTTCACTGTAGAGAAATGTTATTATCTCCAAACAAGAAAAAAAAAATCTCGACTACTATTCCCGCTCCCCCAATTCGAGGGCGGCCTGTAGGCTCCACCCACCTGCATCTTGTTGATAACTTGCCATCCATCGTTGACATTTTTGACAGCAATATACTCCGTTTCCTGGGGGAGTTTAAGTTGATCTAAGATCTGGAGCTTGCCGTCTTGCCAGCTTATTGATTGAAGAGTCATCTTGACCTGCTGTCGACTTCCTTTTCCTGCGGTACTCTAGTTCCCGCATGGGCAGCGGCACCGTAGTGACTGTCTGTCTGCCTGCCTCATAGATCACATGGTTAGCCGCTGTTGCTATGAGTAAGACCGGCCTTGAGTAATGGCATGATGTCACTACATACGCATGCCGACTCATATAGGCTATAATAGATATCCACTTCCAGTAGAATGATCCGTCATTGGCAGGTCAAAAACATTTTAGAGAGCATTGCAGAAAAGAAATACCTTATTATTAAATGCATTTTAGTTAAGTTCCCAGTACTTATGAGGGAGAGTGTATGTATGTCATAAAACATACTATAGCTATGTTGTAAAAGGAATATCATCATAGTTTTTACCTCGGGGGTGTGGCCAAAAATAAAAAGGTTGACACGTGCTTGACTCTATTCATTTGAATGGTCCGCTATTCAGTGTATTACTCGGGCAGCAAAGCATATTTTAGTGATTAATATGTTTGAGAAGCTTAGCAATGTCTTTGTTTAAGTGGTCAATAATTCGCAAATAATCATTTGGCATCTTGACATGTTTCTCTCTTAGAATTTTAGTACCTCTGTTAAGGTGTGCGATTGAAATGACTATTCTCTTATACTAGATGCAGACTTTTATTATCGTTATCATATTTGTATTGGTAATATTGCTATTTTATTGTTATATTGTTATCAAGACGTCAGTATCATTGCATGTCATTATCAATGAATAATTATTAGAAAACCATTATGATTGTTCTTGTTATTATTGTTAAGCAATTCCTTTATCATTCTTATAATTTCCTTAGGTATTATTGTTATCTCGTTTTAAAGCACTGTTCTGATTGTTTTCATCATAACTAGCCATTATTATCATTGTTACTCTTGTAATTGTTTTCCTGTTATGATTGTTTTTTATTATTGTCAATAACTGACATAACTATCCTTTTTATTATCTATCATATTGTTACAATATCATCATCATCATCATCAGTGTCGTTTTTTGGATTTTCATCAAGCATCTCTCTTCTGTTTTTGTTATGATACTTCGAACTGAGTTAGGAATTGGGTTGTCTTGTTTGTGTGCCTGTTAGATTTTAAGTTAAAGGGACCGGTGTTACACTTTTTCATCAATGGGGTAGAGCTTTCGTATAGAACTGACAGAAAGCATGCAGTCCTGGAAGAAGCAAGCATCCATCACTGACGACTAGTACTACTCTTCTTCTACTACTTCTACAACTTCTACTACTACTACAACAACAACTACTACTACTACTACTATTACTACTACTACAAATGTGTTGAATGTTATTGTCTACTGATCTATATATATACTGTATATATATGTATATATATACATTTATTTATTCTTATATAGATAAAGTATATATGTGATATCTATAATATATATGTAACATATATATAAATATATGTAATACATACATAATGTAAATATATTCATTTATTTTTTTATATAGATAAAGTATATATGTAATATCTATAAAATATATATGTGTATGAATATAAATAATACATACATAATATGTATATATATATATATATATATATATATACATATATATATATATATAATCATAATTTGTTGAATGCCTTTGTCAACATGAATTTCCCCCTCACCTCGACGTCAGATCTTTTTGTGTTACTGCAAATAATTGATAGCCTAATACATGTCTAACCCAGCTAGCGTTACGTCATCTAAATGACATTGTCCCTTTAACACCATTTATTTAATATGAGAGTATGCGGTGGCAGGTCAACCGATTACAGTACTGTAATATGCCTTTAAGTGGAGGAGGATGCAGTTACGTTTGCAATTAAATCAGTGTTATGAAATGTATTACTTCATCATGTCATTATAACGGTAATGATTATAATAACAGTGATTACAATCATACTGATCATCACTTTCATCATTATAATAATTTCGTCAACTCCATATTTCGGCATTTATAGGCAAGGAATGTACTCTTTATATGAGTACAGCATCATAATAAATTGTTTGGGGGTACTTGACATTTATAGGCTCGAGTTGGATCTCTATCATACCTGACTTTAGTAATATTTCTAATTTTATTACCAGATCTAGTTGTATACGATTAGACTGGAAAGGTGTCTCCTAATGAGCTGAATTAATTGTTTGTGCCGGTGTTGAACCTTGCATTTTTCATGGCAGAGGAGTGTTGTCGCAATTCAGTTTACCCAAGAATAATGATAATGCTTAGCCCATTCTGGCGTCGGCCACTTTAAGCCACTCATATTTCTATCCTCATGTTATTATCACGTGATCTCGTGTGTATAGATGGCACCCTACGGCGGCGCCATATGACTGCATATTAGTCTAAGTATGACACAGTATTCTTCATGACGTATATAATTGGAGATGATAATGTTTCCGCCAATGGTCTGCTTCACCGCCTCCTATTCGCCATTGTTTTTTAAGGTGTTCCATTGTTTTGTAATTGCGTATCCGGCTATATTATCGCATATGTGAGTGTGTGTTTGCAAGTGTACATTCATGTGTTTATACTTCAGTTCATTTTAGAGAGATTCAAGAACTCCAGCTTCGCCCGGGTTTCACTTCGTGGTTCAACTTGTTTTAGACAATAGAGCTGATTCATCTGATCACTGCAACTGGATGTTTACTTCGGGAATCGATTGCTTAGAGGCACACGTGCGGGTATATTGATAAGTGCATGACTTTGCTATCCTCTTTTTGCCATAGATTCAGAATTTAGTAACGCTCTTTTTACTTTGAGTTGAGATAAGTACTAGTGTTAAAGACTGAATACTATCTATATGTGTTGTATACAATTTACATACATTTATATGTATAAGTACATTTTTCATTAAGGTGCTGTGTGTTACGTACCCATATTCAGCGTGGATGTTGTCTTTAATTATTCTCAATGGAATATCTCTTGTTTATTCATGGCAAGTCAGGCCTGCGAATTTTGCAATATTATACAGCAGTAGTGTAGTAAGAAATATAAAAACCGGCCCAGGTTGAGCACTAACAGTGACAATCATTTCACACAGTGTCCAAAGAGGATAAGTAACTTGTCCATGAGATTTCCCGGTGTTCACGGGAAACATGGTGACTACAAAGAACCGTAAGTTAACTTGCAGTCTTCCTTCTTCCTTTTGCAACGGGCAAAATACAGGTCACTACAAATCTTTTTAATAGTGGTATCTGAGTTACACTTTACTGGATTCACATCATATTATTTACTCCTGCTGAGTTGATTTTTTAACCTAGCATTCACGTAGTTGGTTCCACTTGCTTCATGCCGAGTTAAAGAAATATACCCTAAATTCCCTATGGAACTATATAGCTTAGTTAAAGGCACACTTATATGAAATAGTCAAAATGTCATAAACTTCCGTGCCTCCTTAGTTTCTTAACCTGGGAACGTGACCCAGAATAAAAAGAAGGAATTTCTTTTTATAATATCTTAGATTTTCTGAACAAAGTATTGCTGTGTATATGAGTGTTATTTATAACGAACTCTGTTTAATAGCAAAATCAAACATTAATCAAATATTATCGTTGATATTATCATCGGCCATCGTCACCGCCATTATTATTGTCATTATCATCGTTATCGTCATCACTATCGTCATCATCATTATTATTCGTATTGTTATTATTATTGTTGTCATTGGTATTGTTATTGATATTACTGCAAGTGCTACTGCTACTATAACTGATGTTATTTTTGTTGTTATTGTCATTATCATTATATTATTATTATTATTATTATAGTTATTGGCAGTAGTAAATAATATTACCATTATTATTAGTATTAATATCATTATAAGTTGTAGTTATATCATTATAATTTGCAGTTATATCATTATTATAAGTAGTAGTAAGCGTGGTAGAAGCTTTATCAGCATTGCTATTAGTATCAACATTATTAATG
>BOPN01000229.1:450000-462500 GCA_017312705.2 Penaeus japonicus
TCATACAGCCATTGTTGCTTATCTGGTAGCTAAGGGTGCCAACGTGAACCTCATGGACAAGAATGGAATGACACCGCTCATGTGGAGTGCATACAGAGTTACCAGGTCAGATTTTTTTAGAATTTATTTTGATTTATTATCATTAATTATATTTTTGGTCGCATATTTAGGGTACAAGCTAGATGTGTTTATTTTTGTTAGATTCATTGCATATAAACTAATTTACATTACTGCTAACTCATCATGGACTCTATGAATTGAATTCTAAAGGACTTGGTGAAGATGTTATTTAATATCTCTTTTATTTGATGTAATTTTAGAAATTAAATGTAAGTTTATGATTCTGCAGCCTGGATCCCACAAGACTGCTCTTGACTTTTGGAGCTAGTACTTCTATGGCTGACCGTTTACATGGTAACACAGCATTGCACTGGGCAGTGATAGCTAAAAACCACATGGCAGTCAGTGTCTTGGTTAACCATGGGGCCAATGTTGATATTGCTAATTCTCAGGTAAGATGAAGTGCATCCTTATGAATTAGAATCATAGATAAAATGTTTATGAATTCATGCTATGTTTATGAATTCATGATATAGCTTTTTTATGCAACATACAAATACTCCTATAAGTTTTATTTTGTAACAAACTGTTAAAATATTTTATCATTAGATCATGAAATTACCATCAGTAGCTAATAATAAATTAATATCCTATTTCACTACATATAATACTTTCTATACTTCTCCTAAAGGGTGAATCAGCATACAGCCTGATAATGAAGAGAAAAACACAATGGCTAGATAAGAAAGTACTAGATAAACTGCAAGAAATGCAAAAATCCTCAAGAAATATCTGCTACCGCATTTCCAGTGATAAGGTTAGTTTTTTTTCTTTAGATATTTAATGAGTTCTAATTTTGGTTTAATTAATTAATTATATAAACAGAGATGTGTGTATTCAAATGTGTTTATATTGATGGGTATAATTTATATACATTTGCATTCTTGTAAAAGTGTATATTCATTGTGTTTTTAAATAAATGATCATTTTTGTAGTTATCTGATGTTAATTACAATTCATATTTCTTTTATTCAATAGAGCCTCCGCTACTGGACAATGATCAGCACTCCATTTATTGTGTTCTACATCGTTGGTCTTGTATTACAACTGGACATGCTTTATCTGCTGAAGATGGCTCTTTTCACGGCAGTCTATGTTGTAGTCTATGGCATCTCAAGAATTCTGTTCGATGAACGCCTGATGACTGTTATGCCCATGGCAGTGTACCTTGCGACAAAGGCAAGTTTAAATTTTTTAGAACAGATTTCAGAGAATGATTCATCTCTTTCCTGACTTTTATTTCACATGTTAGCTTACTCTATAGATGGTAGATTATTAAATTATTTTCCTGTGCAAGATTTAGTTAATATGCTGTTTCAAGTTTTGTTAGGAATGTTAAATAAGGGAAAAAATCCTTCAGTAATATTTAACACCTCGTCTTATATGTATTTAGTGTTAAATTAGTTCTAATAATAATTTGCTTGGTTTCTCTTTCAGTTCTGGTGTTATGTTACCTGGATATTGTACATTCATCCATATTCAGGACTTGAATGTACAGCTTTGTTTCTTCTCTCGTCGCTCATTCTGTGGTATAACTTCATGAGGGCTTGGAGAGGGGATCCAGGAGTCATTACTGCTGATCAGGCTCAGAAGTACCAAGTGAGAATAATATATTTGTTTTGTATAACTGATAATTGATGTTGTTTGTATTCTCCTGTCAATTTGTTCCATGTGTGAAGGAAGTTTTCCTAGGTAACCTGACATAAGTTTTATAGAACAGCTTGATATAACCAAAAGTAACTGCAGAAGGTAGTTGTAAATGATCATATAAATGCTAATAAATTAATAATGTGAGTTAAAAGGCCATTAGGGAGAGAGTGGGAGGAAGAATAATGTACAATGTATGCCAGGTGATGTTATCTATGTCTGTATTCAGTATAGGTGATAATAGAATATTCTTTTGTTAAAAAGTACTGTTACCACTGTATTATTTCCAGACAATAATTGAATTAGCAGAGAGAGATGGCTTTGATCCCCAGTGGTTCTGTTCAACGTGTTTGGTACGACGTCCAATACGTTCAAAACACTGTTCTGTGTGCAACCGCTGTATTGCAAAGTTTGACCATCACTGCCCATGGGTTGGAAATTGCATAGGTGAATATTTTATATATATTTATAAGTACACACATTTTTGATAAAATTGATGAATAATCATTAGATATATGATTAGTTAACATATAAGAAATGTATCTATCTATATATCTATCCATCTATCAATTTGTAAACATATATATTTTTTCTTCTTTTTATTTTTTCTCTCTTTTTATAGGATATTTTGGAATGATTTAGTGTGCTAAAGCTGACAACACATTTTTGTTTAATCTTTCAGGAGCAAACAATCTGAAGTACTTCATTGGATACTTGGTAATGCTGTGTACAATGTGCTGCTTTGTACTCCAGGGTTGCTTCTACTTCTGGAATGGTGCCTGCAATGTTTACATTTCCAAGCAGGGGCTTTGGTCAAGTGAGTGGCTGTCGAGTTTTAGTATGATTTAGGGAGAGTATTATGACTGTGTCATTGTTTTTGATATTGTCATTATTTTAATTGTTATTGATATTATTATTATTCTTGTTATTGTTATTGCTGTTATTATTATTATTGTTATTACTATTATTATTATCATTATTTTTATTATTATCATCATCATCGTACTCATTTCTTATGAAAGCAAAAATGGTTAACAGTAGCTTGTCAAAGTAACTGTTCTGTTTCAAAAGATGCCTCCTAATTAGAATTTAACCCTATTTTCTAACCTAAACATTTCCCCAAGATACATTTCCTGTCAATTAGTAAAGGTAAATAGTAGAGAGTTTAGGAAGTAATGTGTTGAATAACAACAGCCAGTCAAATTGATAATCTAACCATTGTTTTGGATGTATGCTACTTCATTTTTTAGTTTTTCGCATTTGTCTTTAAAAAAAAGAAAAAAAAGAAAGAAAATCAAGATGCTGAACTTATGAATAAATTGAATGCATTTAAAGACAGGATTAGAGCGTTATTTTAGCTAACTATTGTAATGTACTTTATCATTATTTATTAACATTACAAATACCGGAGAGAGAATTTGGTTATTTGTGCAAGTACAATCTTAGCCAACCTGTCAAGTGTATATATTCCTCCATAAGAAAACTGATTATCAGAATTGTCATGATAATTATAATAGTCAGTTTTTTGTTTTGTTATTGTTGTTAGTGATATCACCATTTTTTATTGATATTACCATTATTGTTCTTATTGTTATTGTTATAGTGACCATTTATTCATCATCTTCATTGATTTCCTCAGTTGTTTCATTATTATAATTTTTAGGAAAATGATTTTCTGATTATCATAAGACTTATCATGATTAATTTGAATATTATAGCAGCTTTCACTACTAGAGTGAGCAGAAGTGACTTCGCAATTTGCTTTGAGATAAATGCCATGCATCAGCAAACTATTCCAACAGTGCAATTTTTCAAATGAAAATATAGCAAGTGGTGGCATTAATATATCATATAAATGCCTAGGACGATTGGCAGAAACATCAGTAGCACCAAGCTGTATACAATAATGTGGTATGGGCAAAGACAGACCAATTGTTAGTCATAGTAGACCGCTTTTTCTCATTTGCCAGTGTTGTGTTAACCCTCTCGTGACGGGTGGTACAACATTGTACCGCGCATATTAGGCCTGTTCGCTGGGGACGCGATATGGTGTCGGTTATTTAACTGATTTAGGCCTAAGCATTCGAAAGCCCCGGCATTGTGACATGCAAGGCTGGAATGCCCCCGTCGTGAATGGGTTAAACCTGCTATTATGTATTTCTATTCCTCTCTTTTTCCTTTACTTATGTTGTTATTGTGTTTGTTGTAAATATTTTTATTATTGATATTGTTATTAATATTGATATTAATATTAATATGTTAAGATTATTATTCTTAATATTAATGTTAGTGTTATTGATATTGTTATTATTGTTATTATTAGTTATAGTATTTTTGTTATTATTATTATTACTATTAGTAGTAGTGCAATCATTATTATTATGACCATGATTATTATCATTATTATTATCATTAATATTATTATTATTATTATTATTATAATTATTATTATTGTTATTATGATGATTATTATTATTAATCATCATCATCTCATTTTTCTTCACTGCACAACTTCTTCTATCAGTATTGTTTGTCTAATGCCTGCTCAAGTTTTGATTCTAGGCAAATATATACAAATATCACCTAACTGGATTACCATTCTATTGATTTCATATACATGTTGATTACTGAATTTTATCAGTATGGTGCCACAATGTTTATATAGATTCTGAACATAATTATCATTGACATTTCTGTCTCTACTTCTGTGAGATAGTAAGTACACTATAAAACTGCTGTGTACTTGAACTCCAATCAAGCAACAAATCTTCCTTTGTGTAAAACAGGTCTAGGGACAATAGGAACATGTGAGCCATGGGTGGCATGGGTTGGTGCCAATGCCATTCTGCATGCTGCTTGGGTTGCAACACTCCTTGGATGCCAGCTCTACCAGGTAATATTTGACAAATAGCAGCTAGACCAAACACCATTGAAGATTTGAAAGTGATGACCTATACTTGATAATTAATTCTTGTTAATAGATTTTTAATGACCTTTTCTTTTATTCTAGGTCCTGATTTTGGGCATGACAACAAATGAAAGAATGAATTGTTACAGATACAAACATTTCCAGGTATGTATTTCTTTATGTGTGCATATTTTTTTTCCCATTTGTTTCCTCTCTGTTTTTTCTTATTTTTAAGAGATGGAGAAAGTGAGTGTTAGAAGGCAGAGTATACTTAATTGGGAATTGTAACATAAGCAAATATTTTTTATGAAGATGGATTTTTTTCAGTTGTGTAACTAATGCATCTTACCAAATGACAGTTAGTATCACTTTGCAAATAAATTATATAAGGCCTAATATATCATAACATAAGTCTAAAAAAAAACTAGAAGTCCTGTCTCAGAAGGGTGAATCACTACCCATGCCAACAGAAGTTATGCTCTGCTTACTTTTCCTGTTCTCTCTCATTATGCAACCCATAACCTGAAAGCTAAATATGATTTACTCTTATTATTTCTTTGTTCAATCTAATCCTTACCATATCAAATTACAGCAATAAATAGTCCTGTAAAAAAAAATAGAAAAACTTTATAACATGTAAAAAGCAAAACGAAACACTGTCAGGAAGAAAAACATAAATATTACACAAACTTTTAAAATGTTTTAGGGCTGCAAATATATTACTGCAAACAGTAAATCATACATCAGAGGGGGTTAAGAACAGAAGTTGTTCAGAGAGAATCCCATAACTCATTTCCAACATTTTTTTATGCTTAGGTTTGCTGAACTGAAGTAAGCTAGAATTTTTTTTATTTTATCTCTGTAATGGAACCCTAAACCATTAAATAGTGTGGTAATATAGTCTGAACTGTGACTTCTTAAGGAGTGTCATAATAGGAAATGTGACTATATGTAAGATCTAGTCAATGGTATCCTAGACCCATGAAAAATAAAGTCTTAGACCTTATATAATTGACAATAAAATATCCAGTTGATATACTGACATCAGTTGTATGGAAATGCCACAGGGTATTCCTGATAATTTTTTTTTTCCTCCAGACATTTCAAAAAACAAATTATAAGGTGGCTGATTCTTAGTGAATATACAAAATGCTCTTTGTAATTACAATATTCTTTTACAGGTTGGGAAGAAGGGCGAAGTGCGATCACCCTTCCACCGTGGAGTCTGGAAGAACTTCCAAGATTTACTGAACTGGCAATGCTTTGGTCTCCTCAAACCAGATAAAACAGACTGGCTTCACATATATACCCTCTCTGAATCAGCTGAAGATAAACAACCACTTCTTTCTCAGTCAGACATGTATCAATATGTTTAAATCCCTGGGTGTCACACTGTAGAATTGCAAGTGAAATTTGAACTGATCCGACATACTGTCATTCTGCTTTTTATATCCATCCATTATTACATTTACTATTTCATATCTGGGAAGAAGTGAAATTACCATACCCCTATTAATTTAACTGTTATAGGTGTGGTGCATGAATGGACTTTTCTGTTTGTTAACTTTCAAAAAATTTATATTTGAAGTATGATAGAAGAAAGGTAGATCTCTTTAGATGTCTGACTCAGAATTGATCTTCTGTATGTAACTTCTATTATCTTGTTTGTACTTCTATCTACATACAAAACAAAGATAGTAACATTGCTATACAACTTTTTGTATTTTGACTTTGACTGATATAAATATATAGTAAATGTACTAAATGTAACATTCCATATAGAATGACAGATTTCTCTGGCTCTCTATAATTCATTATATAAAGAAAAGTAGAACAGATATAGAAGGATTTCAGCTGTTACCAATAACATTGTACCAAAGATCAGTCAGAAATTCAAGGTATTTTAAGGTATCATAGTCAACTAGTCACAAATGATTCCATTATTTATATAACCTTGGCCAGTTGTCTCTTTTTATATTTGTAAGATGTTGTGAGGACACCAAAGATGAGCTCCAGTGTATTGCATGCAGTGTGCAGCTTTCATTCATGGCTTGTTTGCTCAATTTGCATTTTTATAATTGTGTGATATTATTTTATCATGTAAAGAATAGATTGATGTTAATTGTATGAACAAAAGAGACCAGTCATGATGGATGAACGGTTTGAAGGTTGAGACTGCAAGCATTTTAAACAGTTACATTGAGACCTTGATAATATGTAATAGGGAGTTGGGAGTTTTGCTATCAGTTACAATATTTTGTTCAATTTATGTGAGACAGAAATTGATACGTTTTGTAAAGTAGATGTTGTGCAGCTTAATACTAATAGCCGAAATAAAGTATGTTCATATGTAGTACAATCATATCATATATTTTGGGTGATACACAATCAGTCGGATATCCCATTGTTTTATAGTGTAGCTGATGAACAGTTATTACTCATAACTCAAACAAGGCATCTTATTTTGTAGGACAATCATTTGATATATAGACTTCACAATGTCTTTGTATGTCATTCTTGTATATGGTTAGTTTTTATTGTCATTTTTAGACTGGCCACACCAGATCAAGATAATGTATATTTTCTTGTCCTTGGTCATATATTACGTTAATTCTATTGACGATTGTATGTTACATTTTCAATTATTTACAATATTTGCAAAAGATAATTTTTTTTTTATCTCAGAGGAAACTGGAGAGCCTCTGATAACCAGGGAGCTATTGAAGTGGTTATAATTCAGTGAATAATTCTCAAACTGGGAATCGATTAATTTGATATAGGAAAGGATTCTCTCTTGTTTTCATAGAAGGGGGCTTTTGTAATATTTAGGATTCAAATGAATGAAGAATTTTCTTATTAATTGTATTTCTTATTTTTGCATTTTGCCTATTAGAATGGTATTTTAGATTACTTTCTGTTAGGAGTTGTATGAGCTACGCATCAAAGGTATAATTTCCTAATTTTACACGACTTTGGTAGCTTTTGACATTTATTTGGCTACACAGGCATAAAGGTAAGTATCTTTTTGAACTGCAGTTATGTAAAGAGGAAATATATATATGTATTCTGTAAATAACTTGTATTTTAGAAATTTCAGCAGAACGTGAGGTAAAAGGGAAAGGTCATAGCACAATTTTTTTTTCTGTAAAGAGGATTCAATGTTTATGAATGTGATAATTTTCTAAAGCAATGTTATGAAAATATTGGGCAAAAGATATGTAGCCCATATCCATATTGTAATAAGAAAGATGAATTTGTGAAGAACTTCCTGTATTTGGTTATTGTAAACAATTTCCATGTTGACTTGAATATGAAATTCTCCATTGATTCAAACTGTTTTAATTAGCAAGTGGGATTAAGCATGCATCTGTGACTATTTCTGTATAAATTATGTTTCAAAGACATAATATAAAGAATATAAAGAGATTCAAATTCTTAGTTATGTATTATGCATTAGAAAATTTTATTGGATTGAGTACTTGCTAATTGCCTCAAAGTTTTATTATCGATGTTAACCTCTAAAGGATGCACATACTAAATTTAGTCATGCTCGGGAAGTCAGAAAGTTATTGGATTATTTGGAAGTACCATCATGTAGATTTTGATGTGTAAATACCAAAAATACAAAGGATTTTTATGCACAGATTAAATTAGAGTAGGTAAAAGGGGTTTGTTTAATGATTTTCTGTGTCAGATTGTAAGATGGCATGTTCTATAGGGGTTAATGTGTAAGATGAGATATGCATGTTAGATATGAAAATAGCAAAATTAGACATTAATCTTTGGAAATTAAACAAAACCTATTTATTCCTGTTTATCCATTTATAGGGAATTCATATTGAAAAAGAGGGATTTTGAAAGATATCTTTTCAGAAAGTAGTATGAAATAGAATCACCAATATGTATATTTGAACATTTTGTATTTTGCTTGTTAGCAATTCTTTGTGAAGCCTCATGACTTTTTTTTTTTTTTTTTTTTTTTTTTTTTTTTTTTTTTTTTTTTTTTTTTTTTTTTTTTTTTTTTTTTTTTTTTTTTTCAGATTTTTTTTTCTATGATTTATATATATAGCATATAGAAGCTTATATTGTTTTGCATGTTTTCAATTTGTTACCTTAATGTAGACAACAAGTTTTTTATGGTTTAAAGTACAGATATGACTAAAAAAAAATGCACAAGTTTGTGACAAAAAGAAGTCTTTTTTTTAAGTGTGGAATGAGGCATATATATATATATATATATATATATATATATATATATATATGTATATATATATATATATATATATATATATATATATATATATATATATATATATAAACATAACAGATAGATAGATAGATAAGCATATATATACAAGCATGTTAATACATTTGCTTGAATCCGCACTATCTTGGATATTTGCCGGAACCACGTATTGTTTGTTTGTTTCATTATAACTTGTTTACATTTGTTTAAATGCTAGAGAGCATGCAATATCGTAATTCATTTTCCGATTTGATTTCTGAATTTTTGCAATTATCATGAATCATTTAACAGTATTGATAAGGTTCACTGGGAACGCGTAACCAGTTATGTTTTTTTTTTTTTTTTTTTTTTTTTTTCAGATTTTTTTTCTATGATTTATATATATAGCATATAGAAGCTTATATTTTGCATGTTTTCAATTTGTTACCTTAATGTAGACAACAAGTTTTTTATGGTTTAAAGTACAGATATGACTAAAAAAAAATGCACAAGTTTGTGACAAAAAGAAGTCTTTTTTTAAGTGTGGAATGAGGCTGTGGAACATTCCAAAAAACATGATTCCATTGTTATTCTAAAAGTTTGAATTGTCACTTTGTTCATAGTATTTGAAATATTGTAAAATATTACCTTACAATAGCTAATTTCTTTCCTTATTATACAATCAGGTAGAATGGTTTCATAGGTTGTGATTTTTTTATATTTTAATAATCAAATGATATATTAGTTTACAGCCATGTATCAAAGAAATACTTGAACAAATGTCATCATTCGAGTTTAAGTCATCGACTCCCTTGCTCCCAAAAGCTAGGATGGTGCCTTCATCTGAAGGACTTTCATGAAGCAGGTAGACCTTGAACAAATGCCTATAAATTTTTAGATTACAAAGTTTATACACCGTTTGTCTATTATAAGTGCTTTATATTTTTCAGTTCCTTTGGATAAATTTGAGTTTATTCATTGACCCAAATGCATTTCATAAGATGAAATTTGTCTGTGATGCACCATGTTCCTTCGAAAGTAGTATGGCAAATAAATTATTATGACTTGGTAAAATATTTTTGTAGGAGGGATTTGGCACCAGTGACTAATGAAACTATCAGTACAGAGGGACTTACAGGGATTAGTGGACCAGTATTGAAATGGGCTCCCATATTAGTGGGTTTATTTCTATACTTTTATATTGTTTGAAGGAAAATTTAGATGGTGTTACAGACCTACTCGTTTTGTTGTTCAGACTATGTAACTGTGTTGATGGTATTCAACTGTAATCGTTCAACATGTGTTTTGCTCTTTTCATAAAAATGCTTTCATTGTATTTAGTTGCTAAACAAATTTGCATGCATGAAAGCTGACACACTAAGGCTAGAGTAAACATAAATAAAGTGACACAGGAAATGCCAATACCCATACATCTATACTCACTACATGCACATGTGCTATCCCCTTCTTCCCCTCTCCCTCTTCCTCTCTCTCCCTTATACAAATACACACATGTTTAGAAAGAAGGAGAAACCATTATTAGTATTACAGTAATGTAGTTGCACATGTGAAGTGTTCTGTAATTGTTTCTATTTTCAATGCCTATACAATAAAATTTTGAGATATTTCAACCTTTTTGTATAGAATTTGTTTGCATTTTGTGTCCAAGCAGCACAACACAACTTGGACACTACATTGAATAAATTATGTGACTTTGTCACACATGTTAACAAAAGGTAAATATTTTATAATGCAGTTAGTATTTTTATAGGGGATTACGCATGATTGAGGAATAATTAATTTTTACAACCTAAGAATGTTGTGAAATATGTAATAATACTCTTGTTCATGTTTAAATGATATCTTAATGTAAGTACTCTGCACTTTTCAAGATAAAGATGGTCTGATTTTTAATAATAGAATACTATGCCCTTCTAAATGTAGTTCTAAGACCTACCTAGCTGTGCTTTGACTTCAAAGTTGAACCAAAATGGTGTATGATGGTTACAAACAATAACTTCCATGTTCTGTATTGCTTATGTGTATGTCAGCTGGTGATTGTTTGCACAACAATATTATCCATATAAATGTAAATAGTTATGTGACTCCTCATAAACTGCAGGTGTTTAAGATTTTGTACATAGTCATTATTTATTGCCAATGCTTCACATTCTCATATCAGTCATTCATTTTTATCAGTACTTTGATTGACTGTTCAAGTAATGAACAGCGGAAGCACTGGATCACACTATGCAATGTTTAAGTATGTTGATGTGGTAAGATTAGATACAGTAAGCTTAAGATAATAGTTATGCAAGGCGTATAAGGCTTTATGTACAGGCAATTTACTTATACACAGAACCTCCCTTAGCTTAATGGAGATACTAGAAATAATATTAGTATGAATATTGATCTGTAAAAATCTATAATTAGTTAACGTTTACATTATATGATTTCCAAAAGTCTAAACCCTACTATATCCTATAGAGGTAGTGTTAAGATATAGAGAAAAGATCTTAACATGAATTTGATAATGCAGAAAAGATCTGGTCTGTAAGATTAGTGACTTCATGATTTTCATTTTGTAAGTGCCTTGACATGTATCAATCTGGCATGTCCAGAAGATTCATAAGTAATGGAGCAATTAAAAATCAATGCCTTCATGATTATTTATCAAGTGCTTACGGATTATGATCTTGTCATAGTTGATGGTCTTTGTCCCCCAAACTTTATATTAGCCATCGTATCCTACCTCCACTCCCTCTGCTTTAAGGAAGTGATCAGTTGCACAAATGCTTATATTTTATTTGCAGTTTTCATTCTGAAATCAATGTCATATTTTTCCTCATGTAAATAGCTATCAGTCATTCATCTTGTATTGGAACTTTAGGAATAGTCAGTAAACTCACATTATGAACTGTCTTTTATTATCCTTAAACTTGAGTTTTCTGTTGATTTATCACCCAAAAAGTTTTGCTTTGTTTAGAAATATTGTTAATTCAAATAGTCAAAAATGGAAATTATGTATTATATATCATTCTAATGGAGCCATGCAGTTATATTTATGATGAGATGAGTTGGTGATTTAATTTGAAGATGATTAGAATTAAAATTAAAATATGAAATTATCGAAGTTAAGTTCTCTACCACCGTTTTATACCGACAACTGTACTTGACAAGCATTATTTATTAACCTCAGATGTACTATATACAAATTTTGAATTACATAGTGCTACTAACAAGTGTACAAGACGGACTATATATACAAAGATGGACACTATATACAAAGCAATTGAATTTAAGATATCAGGCCACAATTTAGAACAAGCATTACAAGGATGGAGTCTGCACTCCTACCGTAATGTATATACTAGATATAATATCACAGATGTCTCATACTTATTTGTTTATAATGGTAGTAGATCATTATAAGACTTAATTCAGGGAGATATGTGATGAATATGAAGAAGAAAACAACCCTCTTTAGCTTAACGATGAATGTTTAGCCTACGTCAAACATTCACGTTGAATAGTAGTACACAGTCAAATTTTCAACAAGGAGAAAATTCGACCAAATTATATTTCCTAAAGGAACACTTG